>JARYGA010007719.1:25000-27264 GCA_030545235.1 Helianthus tuberosus | reverse complement strand
AACCACGTCAAGTTTGGTGTCGAAACGAGTACAACTGGGACGATCCAAGGCCCAACGATACATCGGGCCCGAACAAGGCCCAATAAAAAAACAGACCCGAGAACGTGAAGTCGTGATCGCAAACCACGTAAGAATGTCCCGTGAACAACTTCACAAAGTTTGGTGTCGATCCGAGCATAACGGGCCCGACCCAAGGCCCAACGACATCGGGCCCGAACAAGGCCCGTTCAACACGTTGACCCGTAACGTGAAGCCGTGGCCCGACACCACCATAAAAATGTCCGCGAGCAACGGTGTCAACTTTCGTGGCGATCCGACGTACAACGGGCCCGATCCAAGGCCCAACGACACATCGGGCCCGAACAAGGCCCAAATGAAGACCTCACCCGAAAACGTGAACTCCTGTTCGCAAACCACGTAAGAATGGCCCGTGAACAACCTGTACAAAGTTTGGTGTCGATCCGAGCACAACGGGCCCGACCCAAGGCCCAACGACAAATCGGGCCCGAACATGGCCCGGTCAACACGTTGACCCGAGACGTGAAGCCGTGACCCGATACCACCATAAGAATGCCCGTGAACAACCGTGTCAGCTTTCGTGGCTATCCGACGTCGTTTGGTGGTGTTACGAAGAATCCCGAGAAAACGAACTTACCGGGCCCGCAGGCCCGTGGGCCCGAATCCAGATTATTATTTCCCAAGACCACCGTCAACTTGTCCCGATGGTTCACATGAAGTTTGGTGCCGTTCCGACCTCGTTTGATACGGTTATGGTTGAACCACACGGGCGCTCGGTCCCGACCCGAGCCCAGTCAACGTTTTGACCCGATCAAATCAGCCCGTGACCCGAAACCACCCTACTTGGGCCCTACAACAGCCACGTAAAGTTTCGGGATGATCCGACGTTCTTTCATGGGGTTACGGACAATCCACGTCAAACAAGCGTCACGGGCCGACCGAGCCGGGCCAACGGGCCCTCGGGACCCGAAAACTGAATTTCTTTCATCCAAACACCTTAAAACACGTTACCGAGGTCTCACGCAAAATTTCATGCCAATCCGACGTCGTTTGATGGGGTTTTGAAAAATTATGATTCCTCAAAAATTTAATGTTTGTTCCTGTCACTTAGCTTTTTGTGCAAAATGTATATATAGGGGAGGGGTGGGTGTTGAGCAGCCCATGCCCGGGCAAGGTAGGAGAGCGCCCAAGCCAAAGGAGGCTGGTGGCGTGCATAACAGCCCAAATGCCCCAACGATGACTGAGAACAAGCGCCCCTCTCCCCTCCCTCCCCCCCACCAAGCGCCCCTCCCCCCCACGTTGCCTCGACGACCAGCAAACCTCGAAAATTATGATTCCTCGAAAAATTAATGTCTGTTCCTGTCACTTTACTTTTTGTGCAAAATGTATATATAGGAGAGACCAGGGGCTTGAGCAACCCCTGTGCCCAAGCATGGGCATGATAGAAGCACACGAGACGCGAGGTTTAAAGCCTATACAAGCAAGGCGTCGGTCTCCCCAAGCCCCGTTGCCTATAAATCAAGCCCGATGCCTTGTAAATGCCCCACACGATGCCTACAAGCAACAACGACGTTTGCTAGTTAATCGATCGATGCCCCACACATTGCAGCATGTTGCCTAGTAAACAAGCCATGCTGCCTTGGAAGCGCCCCACATCATGGCATGTTGCCTAGAACGCTGCCCAGCACGCTGCCCTTGTTCCCGCACGACGACCTGAAAGCGTGGCTGACCACGTGCTTGCCTTCAAAAATTATGATTTCTCAAAAAATTAATGTCTGTTCCTGTCACTTTACTTTTTGTGCAGAATGTATATATAGGGGGGTGGTAGTACTCTTGGGGTAGAGAGGCATGTGCTGGGATGGCATGCCAAGGCATGTGCTGGGATGGCATGCCTTGGTGTGTGCTGGGATGGCATGCCAAGGACAAGCATGTGCTAGGAAGGCATGCCAAGGCCAAGGCAAGCACATGCATTGTGAGTGAGATGAGACGGTTGTCTTTACCCCAAGAGTGCCCAAGGGAGAGGAAAGAGGTGTCAAACGTATGCTGAGCCCCACTTCGGTAGTTTGGCACCCCCATAGGCATTCAGGCAAGCGTGCCTATGGGTAAAGTCGGTAGAGCTTGTCAGCCATGTTGGGTACTATTGTTTGGACGAGATGATGGCACACGTCAAGCTTGCTTTAAGGTAACGTTCTGGCAGCACAGCCAGCCCGCAATTGCTAGTTCAAGCGGGTGGAATCTGCCTATAG
>JARYGA010007718.1:0-40151 GCA_030545235.1 Helianthus tuberosus | reverse complement strand
TTCAATACCTTGTTTTTGTGCATTTTACATATGGTTTAGTTGATATATTTCACTTACCATACATGACATTTTTGGGATACACATTATATGATTTACATCAAACATAAACATGTTGACATTGATTACAAATTTGGTGATTTACATTACACATGGACATTTTGATATGGTTTACACAATAACACTTGACAATTGATTTGTACATGAACAAGTTACATTGGTGATTGTTTGGGTAAGTGATTTGAGTAACGATGCGTGTGTAATATGATACAAACATGGTGGATACGCCGCTGGTACTTCCTATATATAAGTGTTTGTATAATATTACATATTGTAACGTTATTTAAATCATTTCAGTATAGACATATTACATTTTATACAAATAACATACTTTTCACAAGGCATTATTTTACAAAACAGTTTAATTTATACAACTCATTTTACATGATTATTAATTTAACCTTACATTTACTTATACATATCAACTTATCTTATCATTTTTCAAATAATTTACAAAACAAATCAAATTACAAGATTTATGACTAAACATTTTCTTAAACACAAGTCATGAATCCTATTTTCACAAAACCTATGTATCTCACATGCATTTTTATGCTGACGTACCTATTTTCACATGTGTTTTCAGGAGCTTTTGCATAGGATGTTGATCAGGACACTAGGGCGGACCTGTGCCTTAGAGAATAAAAATGAAGATAGACTAGTTTAATTATGTCATGAACTCTTTGTTTCCTGTTTAAGACAATATAACACTCTTGTTTAATAAATAAAATATAACTTTGTATGCCATGGTAATGAAACAATAATTCTGTTACAACACTCCCCGACGTTTCCACCACGTTTTGTATGTTCTACGTGGTCGGGGTGTGACAGAAGAGTTGGTATCAGAGCCAATGGTTATAGGGAATTAGGTTATTAGTAATGCTTTGACCTAGACTATAACCTTTCTAGGACCCTAACACAAGTTATCTTGTGTTTAGATCTTAAAACATGCACATCACCTATCCTTAGGTGATTATCAAAACAAAAACCAAATTTTTCCGAAACAATTTTTGAAAAACAATCTTCTGTTTTTGGATAATTTATTACAAGGTTTTGAACCCTCTATTGTAAGGTTTTGAACCCTCTGTTATATGGTTTTGAACCCTTTTGAGTTTTCAAAATCTCGTCAAGGTTTTGGGTTTTAAATAATGTGAACACGTGCAAACTGGAAGGGTGAATGCCTGTATTCTGGGTTTTCTATCTAGGCAAGCACTTCGTATATATCTCATCAGACGCGAGACCAATTGTGCTTACCTGGGAATTCTTGGGATGAGTGTTCACTTATAGGCGAGCATGTCTTCGTGATACATTATTTTTGATCCATTTACTTTGATTAGTCACTGTGTGTCATTTGTTTGCTTGGTAATGCGGACGAATGACCACCATCTTTGCTTTTGTTGATTTTGTTTCATCTCATTCTCTTCATCCAATCATCTCACTCGTTTCCTTTCATGTTTTCCTCTTTTAGAATGCCTCCTCGACGCGAAAACCAGATAGCGACTGCCGAACTGGCAGAAATTATTGCGCAGCAGATGGCTGCTTAATTCCCAAATCTCTTTGCTCAATGGCACCAAGCCAACAACAATAACAATGCTCCATGCAAATACAAGGATTTTAACTCGGCTAAACCACTCAAGTTTAGTGGTTCTGAAGGAGCGACTGGGCTTCTTCAATGGTTCGAGAGCATTGAGAATACTTTTCACCACGTGCAGTGTCCTGACAATCGCAAGGTCGAGTTTTCTTCGAGTGTGTTTCAGAAGAGGGCTCTCACATGGTGGAACGGGGTTATGAGAGACCGAGGTGCAGAAGTTGCTCTAGCACAAACCTGGGCTGAACTTAGGGCTCTTATGATGAGGGAGTTCTGTCCTCGTCATGAACAGCGAGCGTTGGAGAAAGAGTTTGATGACTTGAAACAAGACAGTGGCGAGCACAGGGCATATACTGACAGGTTTGAGGAGTTAAGTCTGCTTTGCCCAACAATGGTTACCCCACTCGACAAGGCTATCGAAAGATACATCGATGGTCTACCTGACTCAGTACAAGACATCATTACTGGTAGTAACCCTGCCACACTCCGTCAGGCTATCGAGTTAGCAGCGACATTGACTGAGTCGCAGATTCGGAAGAATAAGTTACACAGGAAGGGTGACATGGGCAAGAAACAGTCGTCTGACAAGGAAGATAGCAAGAAAGGTCAAAACAAGAATGGAAAGAATTATGGTTCTTCGAGAGGGTCAAGGAAGCGTAAAGCTTCCCAAAATTTTGCTGTCACTGCCCAAGCTAACCAGGCAGCTCCCAACCAACCCGCACAGCCTCCAGCGAAGAAGCCTTATTCAGGGAATGCACCTTTGTGCAATAGATGCAACAGTCACCATCAGCCGCAACATCAGTGTCGTTTCTGTAATAACTGTGGGAAGTCGGGTCATCTAGCCAATGTTTGTCGGTTTGCTCAGAATCAGGCAGTTCAAAACCTGGCTCAACAAGTTGCTCAGCCTCCTGCTCAGCAACAGGGTCAAGCTGCACGACCACACTACCCACCAGGTGCTTGTTATAACTGTGGGGATCTGACCCACTACAGAAACCGGTGCCCAAGGCTAGCTAACCAGAATCAGAATCAGAATCAGGCTCCGGCTCGAGGTCGAGTCTTCAACATGAATGCCCAAGAGGCGCAGGCAGACGATAATGTGGTGAATGGTACGTTCTTTATTAATAATCAGCCTGCATCTGTTCTTTTTTATTCGGGTGCCGACAAGAGTTTTATGTCTTTGTCTTTTGAGCCAATGCTTCACGTGTCTAGAACGAAACTAGGTAAACCTTTGACAGTAGAGGTTGCTAGTGGTGAACCCATTGTTCTTGATTCTGTTCTACGCAACTGCAAATTGAACCTTAACGACCATCTTTTTCCTATCGACCTCATGCCAATGCAACTTGGAAGCTTCGACGTTATTGTGGGTATGGATTGGTTATCTAAACATCACACAGAGGTAGTTTGTTTCGAGAAGATCGTTCGTGTGCCGCTTTCGATAGGCGAGATCCTACAGGTGCATGGTGAGAAACCTGTCGGTGGTCTCAAACTCATGTCTTGTTTTAAAGCTCGGAAGTATCTGCGAAAGAACTATGTGGCCTTCTTAGCACATGTTACAGCAAATAAAGGCAAGGGTAAGTCTATTTCAGATATTCCTGTCGTTCGGGATTATTCTGAAGTATTCCCTGAAGATTTACCTGGTCTACCTCCAGCACGCCAAGTCGAGTTCCGCATTGATCTCGTACCTGGTGCAAATCCCATTGCCAGAGCTCCATATCGTCTTGCACCGTCTGAGATGCAAGAGTTGTCTAAGCAGCTTTAGGAACTCTCTGACAAAGGTTTTATCCGTCCTAGCTTTTCACCTTGGGGTGCTCCCATTCTTTTTGTCAAGAAGAAGGATGGATCTTTTAGGATGTGTATCGATTATCGTGAGCTTAACAAGCTTACCATCAAGAATCGATATCCCCTACCTCGCATTGATGATCTCTTTGATCAGCTACAGGGCGCTTCTTATTTTTCGAAGATTGATCTACGTTCTGGGTATCATCAACTTCGGGTGCATGAAGAAGATATTCCCAAGACAGCGTTCCGTACTCGTTATGGGCATTATGAGTTCACAGTCATGCCATTCGGTTTGACTAATGCTCCTGCTGTTTTCATGGACTTAACGAATAGGGTCTGCAAACCTTATTTGGATCAGTTCGTCATTGTTTTTATTGACGACATCTTGATTTATTCTAAGACGCGAGCTGATCACGAGCAACATCTTCGTCTTACTCTGGAACTCCTAAAGAAAGAGCAACTTTTCGCCAAATTCTCCAAGTGTGAATTTTGGCTTAAAGAAGTTCAATTTTTGGGACATATTATCAACGGACGAGGTATTCATGTAGATCCCTCCAAGATCAGTGCGATTAAGGATTGGGATACGCCTACTACTCCTACTGAAGTTCGTTCTTTTCTTGGTCTAGCGGGTTATTACCGCCGCTTCATTGAAAACTTCTCAAAGATTGCAGTTCCTCTAACTGCTCTAACTCAGAAAAACAAACCCTTTGATTGGGGATTCAAACAAGAGGAAGCTTTTCAACACTTGAAGCAGAAACTTTATGACGTGCCTGTTCTGACTTTGCCTGAGGGCAATTGTCACACCCCGACCATGTAGAACATACAAAACGTGGCGGAAACGTCGGGGAGTGTTGTAACAGAATTAATTGTTTCAAATCCATGGCAATTGAAGTTTCGTTTTATTGATTTAAAAGTGTTACAGTGTCTTAACAAACAAAGAAATACAACATAATTAACTAGTCTTGCATATTTTATTGTCACTAAAGCCCAAGTCTGCCTATGTGTATCTTGATCATCTTATGCAACAGCTCCTGAAAAACACATGTGAAAATAGGTACGTCAGCATAAAAATGCCTGTGAGATACATAGGTTTTGTGAAAATAGGATTCATGACTTATAAGTTTAGGAAAAATTGTTTAATAACAGTCAGTCATGAACCTTGTAATTTGCTTTGTTTTGTAAATCATTTGAAAAACGATAAGATCAGATGATATGTATAAATAAGAGAATAATGTATGGTTAAATGAATAACCATTGTAAAATGAGTTTGTATAAGATAAGTTGCTTGTAAAAACAATGTATTGTGAAAAGTATGTTATTTGTATAAAATGTTGTATGTCTCAAACTGAAATGATTCAAATAACGCTACGATATGTAATACCATACAAACACTTATATATAGGAAGTACCGGCGGCGTATCCACCATGCTTGTATCATATTACACACGCATCGTTACTTAAATCACTTACTCAAACCAAACCACCAAGATGTAATGTTTAACAATTGTAGAAATGTTTATGTATAGTCAAATGTCTATTGTCAAATGTAAATCATGTCAACAGATACAACTGGTTCACACGGTTCAATAGTTACAAACGGTTCATATAATCAAAGGGTTACGATGGTTCACATAGTCAAATAGCTACAACGGTTCAAAATGTAGTATAATGTGTTCATATGCTGGATGAGCGTATGCAACAGAAATGCAATGTAAAACAATGTACTAAGTATGAACTAAATGGACATACATAGCATAAAATGTAATGTAAAACGATGTACTAAGTATGAACTAAATGGACATACATAGCATAAAATGTAATGTAAAACGATGTACTAAGTACGCACACAATGGGCATACATAGCATGAACACAGTGAAATCATGTACTATAAATGTACTAATGAACATAGCAAGTATATGATGTCAAAACAGGAAAACATGAAAGTAACAAGTAGGCACATGTGTTTCACCCCAAAACAGTTTGGAAAACAGTAAAAGAGGGGTCTATGTACTCACTTGAGATTGCTTAGTAGTCCTTGAGTAACAACCAAACAATGCTAGAGATCGCAGATATCAAACGACACCTAATATAGGTAACTATGTTAATAACCGGACCTAAATCGGATGATTGGATAGAATGAGGGTTCGTAAACCAAACGAGTATAGAGACTCGTGTCATATGGTTTAACAAAGCCTTCATGCTAAAACGAAACTTAACCTAAGTGTTTGTGACCCATTACGATCCGTTTAGGTAGCTTATGCTACTTTAAAGCGTCGTTCGCGTAAAACGCGTTTGGAACGCCTAACTAGTCCTATGACAAGTAAAATATGCCTTAACCTGTCTAATATTGTTGTCAAATCAGTTTAGATGTCAATAGTTATGTTACATATGTTTAAAACGAATTTTGGCATCAAAGGGGTATTTTGGTAATTTACCTAAGGCATATAAACTACCTATCATACAACTACTTAAACGAAGCGACCATAAGGTATAACCTCGGAAGGTTATTCCCTATATACTATGGTCACCTAATGTGTTTGGTTGGATCCTAATGATCGACCAAATGGGTCGGGTTCGAAGGTATAAGCGATTTATTAGATCCCTTACCCTACGACCCTATACAACGTGGTAATCAGTAGGCATAGTCCCAAGGGACTATAACCAACGTGATTACACTCACGTTGTGAAGTTCAAACGAACTTCGCATTGACCATAAACTGGTCAACGCAGAAAGTCAAACAAACAGACTCAAAAAGACTCGGAAAGCAATAAAAGAACGAAGGAATACTTACGAAGGGTCCCCGCAAGATTCGAACCCGATTCACTCTCAGGTAGGAAGCATATACTTCCACTTAGAGAGTGTAGAATCAGATTCAAATGTGAGGGAAATGGGTAAAACAAGGTGGGTATTTATAGATTTTGGTTCACCGTTAGGATCGTTTCTTGGAGAAGAGGGAATGATCTAGCCTGTACACTTGTCGGAATGTTGTGGTAACTGATTTTGGCCACCACAAGAGTTTAACAAGTGGCACTTGACCTTTGGGGAATGTTTAGGGGAAGATAACAGCAGCCAAAATCGATTTGCTGCATCTGGACACTGCTTGCGCACCGTAACAAATAAACCCTTACGGTGCGCAAGGGCCAAGTTTGGCAGATTTACAATTTTGGTCCCTGTTGTGCTATAAGGTCATTTCCGACGCGTTTAAGGCCCGTTAACCCCATTTCAAAGCTCTAAAATGAAGTTAAAGTATAGAGAACTTAAAATGTGCTCAAAAATATCTCGGATGTCGGTTCGTTTAGCCGTACGATTGCGTTGTTCGGTTAATTACGACGGAATGCGCATAAGCGCGAAAAACGATCCAAATGGCGTGACGAATGGATTTTTCTTATGCCGAACACTAAAATAAAATGTTTTAGTGCTTACATAAATTTTTAGATGTCCGGATGTATTCAGAACGTAAGTTATGCGCGAAAATGCAAACTTGTGCACTTTTTGACGCTTTTAGTCCCTGAATGACCCAAAAGTTTATTTTAGCACACCGAACACCTCAAAGCCTATTTCTAAGCTATGTAAAGGATATTTATGGTATGTTTCACTTATGGTCATGTTCTGGAATGTCTGTTACAGTTCAACTTGGCATACTTTCGCAGTTTGTCAAGTTTAGTCCCTGTAAGCGATTAAACTTGATTTTGCCATACCAAAGCCTTCAAAACTTATTTCTAAGTTATGTAAAGGTTACTTAAGGTATGTTAAGCCTATTTCACTATTCTGGAGTGTTCGTTGCATTAAACTGGTTATATTTACGCATCAGTGCGCGTATAACCCTCCAGAAAGCGATTTAAAGCTTGAAATCGAACAAGAGTTGATATGTGTAAACGATACACATATTTTTACAAATCCCAAGTATGAAATACAATATTTCATTGGTTTGGCATTTGTTTGATGGTTGAAGTGACACAGGTGTCACATTCTCCCCTACTTTAGGAAATTTCATCCCGAAATTTGTTCGTAGGAGTCTATTTGTGACTTTGTGTCAAATAACCACCAGAGATATGTAAGGAATAATCCTGTCATTTCCTTAACGGACATTCTTCAGAACGAAAATGAACAGACGGAGTCATTTTCCTCAACGAGTATTCTTCAGAAGCGGAAATGAAGGAATAAACAAACGGGGATTCATTTCCTCAACGGGCAATCTTCAGAAACGTAAAATGAACTTACGGAGTCATTTTCAACGGGTGCGTCATCAGAAATGGAAATGGAAAGGAGAAACAAACGGATATTCATTTCCTCAACGAACAATCTTCAGAAACGAAAATGAACAAACGGAGTCATTTTCAACGGGTGCTTCCTCAGAAATGGAAATGGAAATGAAAAGGATAATCAAACGGATATTCATTTTCTCAACGGACAAATCTTCAGAAACGAAAATGAACAAACGGAGTCATTTTCAACGGGTGCTTCCTCAGAAATGGAAATGGAAATGAAAAGGATAGACAAACGGATATTCATTTCCTCAACGGATAATCTTCAGAAACGAAAATGAACAAACGGAGTCATTTTCAACGGGTGCTTCGTCAGAAATGGAAATGAAAAGGATAGAAAAACGGATATTCATTTCCTCAACGGACAATCTTCAGAAACGAAAATGAACAAACGGAGTCATTTTCAACGGGTGCTTCATCATAAATGGAAATGAATAGAGTTAACTTCTAGGCACATGACAAAACTCGCTGTGGTTTCTGTGCACTAAATTCCATAATTATGTATGCATCCATAATTACGTAATTCCTTGCACAGTCCGCACAGTTTGTCTTGTAATGTTCATAAGCACATAATCACATAGTTGTTTAACTTGGTTATTAATTTGTTATTAATTTGTTATCGATTGAGAACGGATATGGAAACCAGTCGATGGACTTCAATGTCCTCTGGGATCTATCTGAAGAGATAGGAAGATCTCCCAAAAATTCGATTTTGTTTTCAAAGAAATGTAATATTCGAATTAAGGAACACAACAATTTTAGGATTGACGGAAATACCCCTAGGTACCCTATTAAGGATTTACAGTGGTACTTTGGGTATTCGTCCAGTGTTGTAACTTGCGCCTTGTACTTTGTTTCCTTAGAATAAACGGGAACTTAGGAATTTCGTGGAAACGCAAGAGATCATAGAATGGGAAAATTTTGGGGGTAGTTTATTCTTCAAGGAATACGGTTCCTTGATTGTTGGTATTGTAAGGGATATGTTGTTTATACATGCAACCCCATAAATACATTGCAATGTAAATAAAAGATTTATTTATAAACAACGATAACAACTGTTTCTTGGACCTTGACAACAAAAGAAAATAATACATAAGACGTGATTATTTCTAAACGATGTGGTCTTCTAGTCAGTCAGATGCTCATCCCTGTGCTGGATTTGCATTAGCAAGCTTTGGGCAATTTCTTCGGAAATGACCCATCTTGCCACAGTTGAAACAAGAACCTGGTAGAAAACGACCTTGAGCGGTATTGTTGCCAGCTTGGTTTGGTGCAGCTGCAGCTGGGCAAACTCTTGCTGTATGGCCTATAAGTCCACAAGTTTGGCATTTGCGGCACTTTACATTGGCATGATGACGGAGGCTACATTGGTTGCACAAGGGTGTAGTTCCATTGTATGGCTTCCTAGCAGGGGGTTGAGCTGGTTGGTTGGGGACGGCTTGATCATTGTGAGTAACCATGGCGAAGTTCTGAGAAGCCTTTCGCTTCTTTGTCGTCTTAGGGGATCCAGTCTGTTCATCCATGGTCTTTGATTCCTTGATTGGGTTCGATTCCTCGACCGGTTTCTTGTCACCTTTTCGGAAAAGTTTACCTTTCCTGATCTTTGATTCAGTCAAGGTTGCAGATAGCTCAATGGCCTATCTAACTGTAGTAGGGTTGCTGCCAGTCACAATGTCTTGTATTGAGTCAGGAAGGCCATCAATGTACTTTTCTATTGCCTTATCCAAAGGCGTGACCATGTTTGGGCATAACAGGCTTAACTCCTCATAACGGTCCGCGTAGGCTCGATGCTCACCGCTGTCTTGCTCAAGATTGTCGAATTCCCTTTCCAAGGCCCTGATCTCGTGACGAGGATAGAATTCCTTCATCATAAGGGCCCTAAGTTCAGCCCATGTCTGTGCTAGAGCAACTTCTGCACCACGATCTCTCATAACCCCGTTCCACCACGTAAGGGCCCTCTTCTGAAACACACTCGAAGAAAACTCGACCTTGCGATTGTCAGGACACTGCACGTGGCGGAAAGTATTCTCAATGCTTTCGAACCATTGAAGAAGCCCAGTCGCTCCCTCAGAACCACTAAACTTGAGTGGTTTAGCCGAGTTAAAACTCTTGAAATTGCATGGACCATTGTTGTTGTTGTTGGCTTGGTTCCATTGAGCAAAGAGGTTTGGGAATTGAGCAGCCATTTGCTGTGTAATAATTTCTGCCAGTTCGGCAGTCGCTATCTGGTTTTCGCGTCGAGGAGGCATTCTAAAAGAGGAAACATGAAAGGAAACGAGTGAGAGAATTAGACGAAAAGAATGAGATGAAACAAATCTGATGAAAGCAAGGATAGTGGTCATTTGTTTGTTACTACAAAGCAACAAACGACCCCGGTGATTAATCAAAGTAAATAGGTCAAAAATAATGTATCGCGAAGACATGCTCGCCTATAAGTGGACACTCATCCCAAGAATTCCCAGGTAAGCACAACTGGTCTCGCGTCTGATGAGATATATACGAAGTGCTTGCCTAGACAGAAAACCCAGAATACAGGCATTCACCCTTCCAGTTTGCACGTGTTCACATTATTTAAAACCCAAAACCTTGACGAGATTTTGAAAACTCAAAGGGGTTCAAAACCATATAACAGAGGGATCAAAACCTTACAATAGAGGGTTCAAAACCTAGTAATCAATCATCCTAGAACAGATGATTAGTTTTCAAAGCGGTTTTGAAATTTATGTTCTTGTTGTGGTCGTCGCCTAAGGATAGGTGACGGTATTGTTTTATGACTAAACGCAAGTAAACTCGCGTTAGGGTCCTAGAAAGGTTATAGACTAGGTCAAAGCATTACTAATAACCTAATTCCCTATAACCATTGGCTCTGATACCATCTCTTCTGTCACACCCCGACCACGTAGAACATACAAAACGTGGCGGAAACGTCGGGGAGTGTTGTAACAGAATTAATTGTTTCAAATCCATGGCAATTGAAGTTTCGTTTTATTGATTTAAAAGTGTTACAATGTCTTAACAAACAAAGAAATACAACATAATTAACTAGTCTTGCATCTTTTATTGTCACTAAAGCCCAAGTCTGCCTATGTGTATCTTGATCATCTTATGCAACAGCTCCTGAAAAACACATGTGAAAATAGGTACGTCAGCATAAAATGCCTGTGAGATACATAGGTTTTGTGAAAATAGGATTCATGACTTATAAGTTTAGGAAAAATTGTTTAATAACAGTCAGTCATGAACCTTGTAATTTGCTTTGTTTTGTAAATCATTTGAAAAACGATAAGATCAGATGATATGTATAAATAAGAGAATAATGTATGGTTAAATGAATAACCATTGTAAAATGAGTTTGTATAAGATAAGTTGCTTGTAAAAACAATGTATTGTGAAAAGTATGTTATTTGTATAAAATGTTGTATGTCTCAAACTGAAATGATTCAAATAACGCTACGATATGTAATACCATACAAACACTTATATATAGGAAGTACCAGCGGCGTATCCACCATGCTTGTATCATATTACACACGCATCGTTACTTAAATCACTTACTCAAACCAAACCACCAAGATGTAATGTTTAACAATTGTAGAAATGTTTATGTATAGTCAAATGTCTATTGTCAAATGTAAATCATGTCAACAGATACAACTGGTTCACACGGTTCAATAATTACAAACGGTTCATATAATCAAAGGGTTACGACGGTTCACATAGTCAAATAGCTACAACGGTTCAAAATGTAGTATAATGTGTTCATATGTTGGATGAGCATATGCAACAGAAATGCAATGTAAAACAATGTACTAAGTATGAACTAAATGGACATACATAGCATAAAATGTAATGTAAAACGATGTACTAAGTATGAACTAAATGGACATACATAGCATAAAATGTAATGTAAAACGATGTACTAAGTACGCACACAATGGGCATACATAGCATGAACACAGTGAAATCATGTACTATAAATGTACTAATGAACATAGCAAGTATATGATGTCAAAACAGGAAAACATGAAAGTAACAAGTAGGCACATGTGTTTCACCCCAAAACAGTTTGGAAAACAGTAAAAGAGGGGTCTATGTACTCACTTGAGATTGCTTAGTAGTCCTTGAGTAACAACCAAACAATGCTAGAGATCGCAGATATCAAACGGCACCTAATATAGGTAACTATGTTAATAACCGGACCTAAATCGGATGATTGGATAGAATGAGGGTTCGTAAACCAAACGAGTATAGAGACTCATGTCATATGGTTTAACAAAGCCTTCATGCTAAAATGAAACTTAACCTAAGTGTTTGTGACCCATTACGACCCGTTTAGGTAGCTTATGCTACTTTAACGCGTCGTTCGCGTAAAACGCGTTCGGAACGCCTAACTAGTCCTATGACAAGTAAAATATGCCTTAACCTGTCTAATATTGTTGTCAAATCAGTTTAGATGTCAATAGTTATGTTACATATGTTTAAAACGAATTTTGGCATCAAAGGGGTATTTTGGTAATTTACCTAAGGCGTATAAACTACCTATCATACAACTACTTAAACGAAGCGACCATAAGGTATAACCTTGGAAGGTTATTCCCTATATACTATGATCACCTAATGTGTTTGGTCGGATCCTAATGATCGACCAAATGGGTCGGGTTCGAAGGTATAAGCGATTTATTAGATCGCTTACCCTACGATCCAATACAACGTGGTAATCAGTAGGCATAGTCCCAAGGGACTATAACCAACGTGATTACACTCACGTTGCGAAGTTCAAACGAACTTCGCATTGACCATAAACTGGTCAATGCAGAAAGTCAAACGAACTTCGCATTGACCATAAACTGGTCAAATTCAAATGTGAGGGAAATGGGTAAAACAAGGTGGGTATTTATAGATTTTGGTTCACCGTTAGGATCGTTTCTTGGAGAAGAGGGAATGATCTAGCCCGTACACTTGTCGGAATGTTGTGGTAACTGATTTTGGCCACCACAAGAGTTTAACAAGTGGCACTTGACCTTTGGGGAATGTTTAGGGGCAGATAACAGCAGCCAAAATCGATTTGCTGCATCTGGACACTGCTTGCGCACCGTAACAAATAAACCCTTACGGTGCGCAAGGGCCAAGTTTGGCAGATTTACAATTTTGGTCCCTGTTGTGCTATAAGGTCATTTCCGACGCGTTTAAGGCCCGTTAACCCCATTTCAAAGCTCTAAAATGAAGTTAAAGTATAGGGAACTTAAAATGTGCTCAAAAATATCTCGGATGTCGGTTCGTTTAGCCGTACGATTGCGTTGTTCGGTTAATTACGACGGAATGCGCATAAGCGCGAAAAACGATCCAAATGGCGTGACGAATGGATTTTTCTTATGCCGAACACTAAAATAAAATGTTTTAGTGCTTGCATAAATTTTTAGATGTCCGGATGTATTCAGAACGTAAGTTATGCGCGAAAATGCAAACTTGTGCACTTTTTGACGCTTTTAGTCCCTGAATGACCCAAAAGTTTATTTTAGCACACCGAACACCTCAAAGCCTATTTCTAAGCTATGTATAGGATATTTATGGTATGTTTAACTTATCTTCATGTTCCAGAATGTCTGTTACAGTTCAACTTGGCATACTTTCGCAGTTTGTCAAGTTTAGTCCCTGTAAGCGATTAAACTTGATTTTGCCATACCAAAGCCTTCAAAACTTATTTCTAAGTTATGTAAAGGTTACTTAAGGTATGTTAAGCCTATTTCACTATTCTGGAGTGTTCGTTGCATTAAACTAGTTATATTTACGCATCAGTGCGCGTATAACCCTTCAGAAAGCGATTTAAAGCTTGAAATCGAACAAGAGTTGATATGTGTAAACGATACACATATTTTTACAAATCCCAAGTATGAAATACAATATTTCATTGGTTTGGCATTTGTTTGATGGTTGAAGTGACACAGGTGTCACAGCAATGATGATTTCGTCGTTTATTGCGACGCATCTAAATTGGGTCTTGGCTGTGTTCTGATGCAAAGGAACAAAGTCATAGCATATGCATCAAGGCAGTTGAAAATACATGAGAAGAACTACACCACTCATGATCTTGAGTTAGGTGCAATTGTTTTTGCTCGAAAGATCTGGAGACATTATTTGTATGGTACAAAATATGTGGTTTTCACGGATCACAAAAGTCTTCAGCATATCTTCAATCAGAAAGAACTCAACATGAGGCAACGACGTTGGGTTGAGCTCCTAAACGACTATGACTATGAAATTCGCTACCATCCTGGTAAGGCGAATGTCGTAGCCGATGCTTTGAGTCGCAAGGAACGTACTAAGCTTCATTGTGTTCGTGTTCAATCTGTAATTCAAGCTCGATCCGATATCCAAGCCCGCATTTCTCAGGCTCAACAATCTTGTGTTTCACAAGGTTTAATGGATAAGGAATTTCCCTATCACATAACACCTGATCTGGAACTGAAGGACAATGGATCGTATTACTTCATGGACCGTTTGTGGGTCCCAAGCCAGGATGATCTTCGTACCTTGCTTATGGATGAAGCCCATAAGTCTCGTTATTCTATTCATCCGGGCTCAGATAAGATGTATAAGGATCTTTGTATTCATTATTGGTGGCCTGGTATGAAGAAAGACATTGCCTTATACGTATCAAAATGCCTTACTTGTCTTAAGGTTAAGGCTGAACATCAGCGTCCTTCTGGTTTATTGGTGCAACCAGAGATCCCAGTTTGGAAATGGGAAAACATTACTATGGATCTTGTTACCAAACTTCCACGCACTAAGAAAGGTCATGATGCCATCTGGGTAGTCGTTGATCGTCTTACTAAGTCAGCACATTTCTTGCCAATCCGTGAGGACTTTCCTGCTGACAGACTTGCTAAAATCTATGTGGATGAAATTGTAGCTCGGCATGGTGTTCCTTTGAACATCATCTCTGACAGAGATGCTCGTTTCACTTCTCATTTTTGGAGAACCATGCAATCTGCTATGGGGACCCAACTTAATCTGAGCACAGCTTATCATCCGCAAACGGATGGTCAATCTGAAAGAACAATCCAGACTCTGGAGGATATGCTTAGAGCTTGTGTGATCGATTTTGGTGGTAGTTGGGATTCACATCTTCCGTTAATTGAATTCTCCTACAACAACAGTTATCACACCAGCATCAAAATGGCTCCTTTCGAGGCTCTCTATGGTCGAAAATGTCGTTCACCAGTCTGCTGGAATGAGATCGGCGAGGCTCAACTTACTGGACCTGCCCTCATTTTAGAGACAACTGATAAGGTCAAGAAAGTTCGTGATAACCTTCAGACAGCTAGAAGTCGTCAAAAGAGTTACGCGGATCCAAAACGCAAACCCTTGTAATTTCAAGTCGGTGATCGAGTATTACTTAAGGTCTCACCTTGGAAAGGTGTGATCAGATTTGGAAAGAAAGGAAAACTTGCACCTAGATACGTTGGACCATTCAAGATCGTCGAAAGCATCGGTAAGGTAGCCTACAGAGTTGAGTTACCTCCTGAACTTGGAAATGTTCATCCAACTTTTCACGTGTCCAATCTCAAGAGGTGTTTAGCTGATGAGAACCTCCACATACCGCTTGACGAAATTCGTGTTGACAAAACACTGAAATTTGTTGACAAGCCAGTGGAAATCATGGAACGTGAAGTCAAGTGGCTTAAACGCAAGCGCATTCCTTTGGTCAAAGTTCGCTGGGAAGCTAAACGTGGACCCGAGTTTACTTGGGAACGCGAAGATCAAATGAAGGAGAAATATCCGCACCTTTTCCACGAGTTTCCTCTAAATAAATTTCGGGACGAAATTTCCACAAGTAGGGGAGACTGTAACATCTGTGCTTGTAATCATTGTGAACAGTTCGGTTATCAATAAAACAATGTTATTTGATCCCAATGTTTGTTTGGTTGTGTTTTACATTTTTCATGTTTTGACTTTTATTCAATTTCAAACTCTATATCACTTTCTGGAGAGTTATACACAAACTGGTGCGTAAACGTACTTAGTTTAACGCGAAAAATATTCCGGAACATCAACATATACTTAACATACCTTAAATAACCTTTACATAACTTAGAAATAAGTTTTAAAGGCTTTGGTATGGCAAAAACAAGTTAATTCGCTTACAGGGACTAAACTTGACAAACTGCGAAAGTATGCCAATTAGAACTGTAACATACATTCCAGAACATGACCATAAGTTAAAAATACCATAAATATCCTTTACATAGGTTAGAAATAGGCTTTGAGGGGTTCGGTATGCTAAAATAAACTTTTGGGTCATTCAGGGACTAAAAGTGCCAAAAAGTGCACAAGTTTGCACTTTCGCGCATAACTTACGTTCTGAATACATCCGGACATCCAAAAAATTTATGTAAGCACTAAAATATTTTATTTTAGTGTTTGGCTTGAGAAAAATCCATTCGTCGCGCCATTTGGATCGTTTTTCGCGCTTGTGCGCATTCCGTCGTAATTAAGCGATCATCGCGATCGTACGACCAAACGAACCAACATCCGGAGTATTTTTGAGCATGTTTCATGTCCACAATGTATAGGCATCATTTTAGGGCCTTAAAGGTGGCTTTACGGGCCTTAGAAGTGTCGGAAATGGCCTTAAACACGTGCAGGGACCAAAACTGTCAATTCTGAAACTTTGTTTCTGACCATTCGGGCCAGGCGGCCTGCGTAAGATCAGTGTGTTCCTTTACGCGGCCCGCGTCAGTGTCCCAGATCAGATCAGATCGATTACTCAACAGATTCCAGCTGTTTAACTCACAACCACACACTCACACTTGCCCTTTCAGCTCATTAGGGGTCATTTTTAGTTACCACAACTTTCCAACAAGTGTACGCACGAGATTCGATCACGTTATTCAAGAAACGATCTTAACGGTTCGGGAAATACTATAAATACCCCACCCCCATTTGCTTCAAACTCACTAGAATCTGATCTAAAAGACTCTAAGTTGAAACCATTGTTTCATACCTGAGTTATTTTGATCTAGATTAGCATTCAGGGACCCTTCGTAAGTATTCCTTTGTTCTTTTATTGCTTTTCGAGTCCGAAAGTCAAACTTTGTTTGACTTTCTGCGTTGACCAAAATATGGTCAATGCGAAGTTCGTTTGAACTTCGCAACGTGATTGTAATCACGATGGTTATAGTCCCTTGTGACTATGCCTACTGATTACCACGTTGTCTAGGGTCGTAAGGGTAAGCGATCTAATAAATCGCTTATACCTTCGAACCCGACTCATTTGGTCGATCATTAGGATCCGACCAAACACATTAGGTGACCATAGTATATAGGAAATAACCTTCCGAGGTTATACTTTATGGTCGCTTCGTTTGAATAGTTGTATGATAGGTAGTTTATATGCCTTAGGTAAATTACCAGAATACCCTTTTCATGTATAATTGGTAATTAAGCATATGTAACCTAAACTTTTGTCACATAACTGATTATGCAACATGTTTAGGCATATAACACTTGTCATAGGACTAGTTAGGCGGTCCGAACGCGTTTCACGCGAACGACGCGTTAAAGTAGCATAAGCTACCTAAACGGGTCGTAATGGGTCGTAAGCACTTATGTTAGGTTTCATTTAGTATGTAGGCTTTGTTAAACCATATTACACGAGTTTCCATACTCGTTTGGTTTACGAACCCTCATTCTATCCGATCCTCCGATTTAGGTCCGGTTTATTAACATAGTTACCTATATTAGGTGTCGTTTGATTCTGTGATCTCTATCATTGTTTGGTTGTCACTCCAGGACGACTGAGTAATCTCAAGTGAGTACATAGACCCCTCTTTTACTGTTTTCCTAACTATTTTGGGGTGAAACACATGTGCCTACTTGTTACTTTCCTGCTTTCCTGCTTTCACATCATATACTTGCTATGTTCATTAGTACATTTATAGTACATGATTTCATTGTATTCATGCTATGTATGTCCATTGTGTGCATACTTAGTACATTGTTTTACATTACATTTCATGCTATGTATGTCCATTGTGTGCATACTTAGTACATTGTTTTACATCACATTTCATGCTATGTATGTCCATTGTGTGCATACTTAATACATTGTTTTACATTACATCACATTTCATGCTATGTATGTCCATTGTGTGCATACTTAGTACATTGTTTTACATTACATTTCATACTATGTATGTCCATTGTGTGCATACTTAGTACAGTTGTTTTCATCACATGCTTACATTTTGTTATGACATTTGGGTTGTTTACAATGGAACAATACATTCATTAACATTTGCTACGTCGTTCGTTAGTAGGTAGTGGTACCATAGGAATTGACAACTCCCGTTCCTGAAATCCTGGGTTTGTTTGGATTGGAAGGAATGACCGAATTCGATATACATAACTTGGATAAACCTTTAATTTGTTTAAAGGTTTATCGCCACAGTCTCAAGGCTTGGATGTATGCATTTTCACAATACCGCATAGATGTTTGTATCAGTAAAGCATACATTTGTTCCACAAAACATAACTTTGATTTAAACCATGTTTTAATTCAATACCTTGTTTTTGTGCATTTTACATATGGTTTAGTTGATATATTTCACTTACCATACATGACATTTTTGGGATACACATTATATGATTTACATCAAACATAAACATGTTGACATTGATTACAAATTTGGTGATTTACATTACACATGGACATTTTGATATGGTTTACACAATAACACTTGACAATTGATTTGTACATGAACAAGTTACATTGGTGATTGTTTGGGTAAGTGATTTGAGTAACGATGCGTGTGTAATATGATACAAACATGGTGGATACGCCGCTGGTACTTCCTATATATAAGTGTTTGTATAATATTACATATCGTAACGTTATTTAAATAATTTCAGTATAGACATATTACATTTTATACAAATAACATACTTTTCACAAGGCATTGTTTTACAAAACAGTTTAATTTATACAACTCATTTTACATGATTATTAATTTAACCTTACATTTACTTATACATATCAACTTATCTTATCATTTTTCAAATAATTTACAAAACAAATCAAATTACAAGATTTATGACTAAACATTTTCTTAAACACAAGTCATGAATCCTATTTTCACAAAACCTATGTATCTCACAGGCATTTTTATGCTGACGTACCTATTTTCACATGTGTTTTCAGGAGCTTTTGCATAGGATGTTGATCAGGACACTAGGGCGGACCTGTGCCTTAGAGAATAAAAATGAAGATAGACTAGTTTAATTATGTCATGAACTCTTTGTTTCCTGTTTAAGACAATATAACACTCTTGTTTAATAAATAAAATATAACTTTGTATGCCATGGTAATGAAACAATAATTCTGTTACAACACTCCCCGACGTTTCCGCCACGTTTTGTATGTTCTACGTGGTCGGGGTGTGACATATGAAAATTGTACAAACTAACGGAAAATACCTAACATACCTAAATTACGCTAAAACAAGAAAAACACCTAAAAAGACGATACTACCCCTAAAGCGCAAAATACGCTCTTGCTACATTTTTGATCCGCGAGTCAGTAGCGTAGACTCATGCTAAATTTTTATCGGCGACTCGATAGCAAGACTCATGCTAAATTTTTGTCGGCGAGTCGATAGCAAGACTCATGCTAAATTTTTGTCGGCTAGTCGATAGCAAGACTCATGTCCCCACACTTGTTACATGTGCGGGCCATTACCACGCCCCTTCGGATTCTGCTCGGTATTGCCCGGAAGACCACCTGGGGGTCTCTCCGACATCATTTTTGCCAACTGGCCCACTTGATTCTCGATGGTCTGAATGGAAGCCTTTTGACTCCGCATTTCTCCTTCGTTGACCAAGAACCGCTCCTCATGCCGCTGATATCATTTCTCAGAAATTTGATTAGCATTGTTGGAGTTGTTCAGCAGTTGTGCCATCATTTCCTCTAGCTTTGTGTTGCTTTGAGAGGCGTGTGGCTGGGAACTGCTTCATGAGCCTTGATTATGATACTGTGACTGGAAAGATTGGCCTTGAGATTGTTGTGGCGCAGGAGCATTTTGAGCATATCCATGTTCGTTTTGGTTCCCAAGACCATTTTTCCACCCAAAGTTTGGGTGATTCCTCCACCCAGGATTGTACGTGTTGCTATAGGGGTTATTTTGGGGCCTGATTTGATTGTCCATGTAGTTCACCTCCTCGTGTCCTGTAAACATAACACCCTGCTCACAGGTACCTGGCACGTGTGCAACCCCGCACTGATCACATGATGGTGATTGAATTCGCGAGACATTCTGAGACTGATCAATTCTTGTTGCTAAGGCTCCAATTTGAGCAGTAAGAGCCGTATATGTATCCACAGCATGAACCCCGGAAGTGGATGATGTCTTATTCCGCGCTCCACCGTGGCGAGAACTTGACTTCAACGCAGCTTTCTCTATGATCGCGTAAGCTTCAGTTGGTGTCTTCGTTCCAAGATCGCCTCCTGCATACACGTCTAAACGCTCCTGCGAGTCATAATTGAGTCCCTGATAGAAGGTCAGTACTAGTTGCCTTTTGGACAACCCGTGATGTGGGAAATCAATTAAAAGATCTCTAAACCTCTCCCAAGTTTCGTGTAGAGATTCTCCGTCGTCTTGCTTGAACGTTATGATACGGTTCCTCAATTTAGTCGTCTTT
Organism: Helianthus tuberosus; assembly: GCA_030545235.1. Classification (NCBI taxonomy): domain Eukaryota; kingdom Viridiplantae; phylum Streptophyta; class Magnoliopsida; order Asterales; family Asteraceae; genus Helianthus; species Helianthus tuberosus. The sequence goes on along the minus strand of JARYGA010007718.1, from coordinate 19,764 downwards.
TCCGGAGGAAAATATTTCTGCACAAATAGTTCTGCCATCCCGGCCCAAGTGGTGACAGATCCTGCCGGAAGTAACAAAAGCCAAGCACTGGCTTTGTCTCACAATGAAAACGGAAAGAGCCGCAAACGGATCGCGTCCTCAGAAACATCTCCTATCTTGAAAGTCGAGCACACCTCGAGAAACTTTGCGATGTGCCGACCCGGATCCTCGTGATCCTTCCCATCAAATTGCACCGAGTTTTGTATCATATTGATGATGCTGGATTTTATCTCGAAACTCGGTCCTGCTACTGTCGGTCGGGTGATGCTCGGTAGCAAGCCTTCTCCTTCGGGTTGGTTTGTTTCATTCAAAGGTCTGTCGTCGTCCGCCATGGTTGCGCTTCCTGCTGCCCCTGAGCCCTCGGCTCCCGCGGGTACCACCGGCTCCGGCTCACCTCCTGTGAGCAGTAGCCCAACCGCACGCCCTCTTTAGCGAAGACGTCTCCTCAGATCGCGTTCAGGCTCGTCTGACGGTTCAACAACTTCTGGAGCGGGGGTCGAGAACATCAACCTGCAAACGAAAAATTGACACACATGCATATAATATTATTATAATAAGGTTTTTTTTTTTGCTGAAAAGAAACAGAATATTATTTTGAATGGGCTGAAAATTTTATAAAAATTCGAAAATGGACCCGAAATTTTATAAAAATTACAACAATAAAAATAATCGAATCGGCTAATGTAAAAATGATTTTTCAAAGCCGAAAACTCAAAGAATAAATGAATAAATAAATCCGGATTCGAACAAATAAACGGAACAAAATTTTACAAGTGTACAAAAAATAGACTTGGAAAACGAATAAATCAAATTAAAACAAGAAATATTAACAAATAAATAAACAAATAAATAATCAAGAAAATATTCACAAATATTTACAAGTATATACACCGATAAAACAATGACTCGGGTCGTTCCTAAAGCTCGCCAGTTCCCCGGAAACGGCGCCAAAAACTTGACGTGTGCGTATATATACATAATTTTGCAATGAAATTACACACGATTTGGTTTTAAATTTATAAAAGTGATTATTACTTTAACATCAAAACACACACGAAAGAGGCAAGTGTACCCCGTCATATATGTAGTAAAGTATCGGTAAGAACCAAGTATCGATCCAAGGAAATGGGCGGAGGAATAATACTAGACCTTTGTCACTAAACTACCGGTAAAAACATAAGTTGTTTGATTTTTTTTAAACTAAAGTAAGCATAAACAACTTCTTATAAAAACATAGTAAATACCAAATATGAAAATGGATAAATAGCCTTGCTTAATACACAACCAAAGCATGTCAACTAAGTCGGTTTTGGCACTAGAAGCATTTGATCAATTTTCCATTTTAAGACAATTAGTATCCCTTTCGGGAATCCTAACATGACAATCATTCGGAAAGCTAAAACGATAAACACACTTTAACCACCTAAAATTGTTCTTTAACGTGCAATTGATAAATGTCTATGAAAATCTCTTAAAAATAAGTTAGTCATCCGTTAGGAGTTTTCTAACCTCACTTAAACAAGGAAAGCGACACCGACAAACACAATGCAACCACCGAGACAAGCATAAACTAGATTAAATCACAACCGAGTTCACTTTACAAATCTTGCACATAAATTCACCAAGATAGCAATTTTGGCCTAAACTACTAACTAAGCTAACAAATCATGGCAAGAATTTATAACGACACCATTTAACCCGTTAAGGTCCTTACGTGACGGTAAGCTTTCTTGATTAACAATAATTACATTTTATTAAACCACTAACCATTTCTAGTATCATGGTGCATACATTTTAACCAAGCTAAAATAGTTAACCAAGTTTAAAGTTTACTAATACAAGATTAATTAAGCTTCATTTTTCAACTATCTTAACTAATCAAATACCAATCATCCAACAAAATTACTTATAATCAAGAAATCGATATCAATAACAAGGTTGCAAACTAATCATCAAAGATTAACATAGAAAATACTTCCAAATGTCATTACAAACAAAGATTAACATACTAATGGTTATAATCAAGCAAGGGATTGTTGTGTTTTTGCCCAAAGGCTACAATAATACATAAACATTAATCTAAATGCTTGAAAGATTAACAAAATAATGGAAAGATTAGAAAACCAAACCATAAACAAGCATAAGATTAAGAATATGGAAGATAACGAAGCTAATCGGCACAATGTGGCTTGAATCCGGGTGAAAGCAGAAGCCTCCGGAGCCTGAAAATCGCCAGAATCGCTTCCAAAATGTCCAGTCTCTCGAGCAGAATGTTTTTGCAGGTTTTTATATAATTTCGATGTCACATACTGCATTATTGGAGGTATGGTGCACCATACTGCATGACGTCACAGATCTTGACCGGTCTTCGGTCTCGCACGACCGTTCTTCATATCGCACGACCGTACGTTTCCGGAATCTTGTTGCACGGAATGATGCACTGGTCGTTCATCACCGGGGTTTAGCTGAACATCGGATCCGCACGGGGTGCAATAGATGGCACGTCCGTGCGTCACCGGGATTGCCTTGCACGCCGTGTTGCACACTCGTTCATTGTCGGGATGGACCGCATTAGTCGGAGATACACGGTCGTGCATTAGGTCGCACGACCGTTCCACTCGCCCAGGTCAGTTTTCTAACAGAATGTTCGCAGCTTCGTCGTTTTGTCTGGAAAGTCCTCGTTTTCACTATCAACTTGTCCGGTATGCTGTTTTAGGCCTGTAAACAAAAGTATACATAATTAAGTATCCGAATGACGGTTTTACGGCCGAAAACGCATAAAATGGGGATAAAATGGGGGACTAAAATATGTGTAAATTAGCGAATATCAGCTGTATACACTTAAAAGATGTAGTAAATGCCTTGGTATTTCTTATTTTCTTGAGGATTGTGAGTGGGGACTTTCTACATTGGTGTTTATGAATGAATAAAAGATATAGTAATATATCATTCAATATTAAGGCAGATGATTTGTTTTTGTGAAAAATACAAACACATGTTTGATCGAGTTTTAAGAATGCCCTCAAAACAAACTGTTACATATTTGGTTGATTTATTTAGGATACTAAAATAAGTGTTTGTGCCTTCATCGAATTGTTCGAACCTTTTTATTGAGTAACACCTTAGAATAAAACTACACTTTCAAAAAGAGGCCGCACACTGAGATGAGCCTAATTCCTTGTGAATGTCGCACACTTGCACCAACTTACGACTGATATGATATCTTGACAATTGTGAATACGTTTATGCTTGGTACAAACTGTTACTTGGTTAATACGTGTACACCACTTGACAAATACGTGTTAGATACATGTAGCTTATACGTGATTACTTGTTTACCATCCTAACAAGTGGTAACCATAATAGGGTGTGGTTGACCAACTTAGGACAAACGCTTTATCTGCCGAGCTAACCTAAGGTGAGTTCACACTTTTTCCAAGGCATGGGATTCCCAAGGGTTGGGAATGGGTTAATAAACTAAAACGGAAAACTACATATTCTCCTTGGGTAGGATATGTACGGCCATCCTCCATGGGTAGGATGCCAAGATTAAACCTCGCGTATTCTCCTTGGGTAGAATACGTACGTTCGTCCTCCTTGGGTAGGACAACAAGATTAAACACACTGGACCAAAACTCTATCATGAAGTCCCTCATTTTATATCGACTTAATCGCCGAGGCCGATGGCGAGTGGGTCATTAGTTGATAGCGCTATTAGGTTTAACAAACCTCACACCGTGTCGTTCGAACGGGCGTGTACTAATGGACTAAAGGCAAAGGGTCAATACTGATAGACATTAACTTAGGGCACAACTTATTTTCGTAGTAGTCGATATGGTACGGTCTGGTAACGCACATGGGAAGCCCCCACTAAATATCGTAAAAAGGTTTGGGAAACAGGGTAAACTGGTAATTCACATGGGAAGCCCCCACCAACTATGGATATGTTTGGGAAACAGGGTAAACTGGTTAATCATATTTGCAACTATGGGGTAAACCCCACGACAAGTAAGCCAACTAAAGACAAACTATGTTTTCGCAAACAACTTAAAACGAACACCCAACTGTGAACTCGCTCAACTTTGTTGATTCGTTGTTACATGCCTTGCACGTCTTTAGGTGTATATTGACTGGAACTTGCTGTCTGGGAGGCTGGAGTTGTCATAGGTCGAGATACATGGAAACATAACATAACACAAATGGCTTTTACATGTGGTTATAAACTCTTAATGAATGAATTATGCTTCCGCTGTAAACTGTGAAATATTGTAACGTTGTAACACTTACTGTTAATCAATGAAAGTTTTATATACATATACCTATGAGTTCATTGTGATTGATGGCTAAGATCCTGGTTAGTCACGCCTCATGCGGTGGTAATCCGCTTGTGGATTTTGGAGGTGTGACAGATTGGTATCAGAGCCATTGGTTATAGTGAACTTGGTTTTAAAAAGGGGAAAATGTTTTTGTAAAACCAGACTATAACCGAACAGTTCTGAAAACGTGAATACGACCATGACACTCAGCTCCAGATTACAAGGTTCGTCTCTCGTATACTCATTGTACTGCATAACTTGTGAACACTTACGTATGTTATTGCATGTGATTGCACGTTTAGCATGACAGTATGAATTCATGTACTACTTGCATGTGTTATGTGACTGATAGGGTGGTATTTCCCTAAACATTCATGACTTACGCTTCGTGATGCTCTTTGTTAACTACTCGAGTTTGAGGAATCATTTGACATGAGTTAAGAGGAGCTGAGATGAGCATGCAAAACACAATATTATTGTGGGTGCACACATAATAATAATGTGGGGTGCATGTGAGTCCCAGTGAGCCTTAACAAGTGGAAAAGGGGTTCCGTTCCGTTATTTGATCAATGTGAAACCTATCAAACCTATAGGGGTCATAGCAGTGATTGTCCCCTACTCGAATGTGAACTTTTCATTCATCTCTAGATCCCTTCGAATCTCGATACTATCGAGTATTACCTGAACACCCATCTGAACACCTAGCGAACCGTGTAGAATGTTAGGTGCTTAGACGAACGTCCCAGAGTTGGATGTCGCAGCGTCGAATGATTGATCGATACCTTTCTTACTCTTCTTCGTTTGCTGGAACTCATGTATTGACGTTTTAGATTCCGAAGTGTGATCACTTCTGCAACACTCCCGCAACGTACTGTGTATTACTTAAACAACTTGCAACATCGATGGACAGGAGGTTGAGCGTAGTACTTTACCGACCTCGGTACTTTGACGACCCTGATTACCGGCAACAAGCACCAGCGAATTGGCTTCAATCGAATCCTTAACCCTTGTCAGCGACTCATGGGAGTCAACCCTTATGAATCAATCAGGACATAAGCAATAACAATCGACTACAACGTGGAATGTGCAACTGCCAATATAGCGAGTAGCACTTTAGGACGTGGCCCAGAATGCGAAAAGATGGACTTTGATGGTGAGGAATCATAGGGCTTCATTTCGAGCAACGACATTGGGAGTAGCAGTCACAGCAACAACAAGGTGTTCGTAACCCTAGCCGACAGTATGGAAATAAAGATGCCTACAACATGGATTGGTCGTGGTTAAGCTAAGAGGACAACGACCAAAGGAAAAATGACAGTACTTGAAATCCTTGTAATGAAAACAACAACACTGGAAATGATGCTCATGGAAGGGCATTTAGCGTTGACGTGGGCGACGCCAGGATGGTGGCAATTTGGAAGCTTGTACGGGTAGCTCATCGCTTCGTCTCTGTCTTGTTTAACTCTGATGCTTCTCGAAAGGCGGATGGTAAGTCAATCAAAGCATCATATGTTTGTAGGGATGCAAATTCAACCGTGAGGGACAATTTTTCGACATCGATCTTCCTTCTACTATCCACGAAGGTGTTGATGCAGTAGTCGGTTTGGGTTGGTTAACCAGACATCGCGCAGTTATACCCTGTGAGGGGAAAAGTTGTCGTCTGTCATAAAATATTCGAGTGGTGCAGAGGTTAGCATAAATTCAGCAGTGAAGGCCAGAAATGTTCACGGAAGGATTACCCTGCTATGATAGCACTCGTTACTGATGTCAAGGCTAAGGAAATTAGGATCGAGAATCCACCAATTGTTCGTGATTTCTCCCTAAGTGCTACCAGAAGAACTATCAGGCTTACCATCACCTCGTCAGGGGGAATATCAGATCGGTACCATGTTAGAAGCAGTCCTTGTTACCAGTATCCCTTATTGTCTCACACCAGGAAGGTTGCATGAACTGCCTAATCAATTTCAGGAACTATTGGACATGAGTTTTATCGGATCTAGTTTTTCGCTTTTGGGAGCACCAGTTATACCATTGAAGATAAGCCTTTTCGTATGTGCACCAATTATCGAGAATGTAACAAGGTAACAGTTAGGAACCGCTTGTCTCGACCATGTATTGGCCACCTGTCGACCAGTTGCGAGGAACAAGCTTCCATTCGAGGATTGGCTAGCGAACTATCATCAGATGGAAGTCCAAGAGGAGAATGCCCTTAGATCAGCATGTCGAATGCAATGTAACCATTTCAACTTTGTATACCATGATCATTAAGTTGATCAACACCCTAGCAGCTTCAGGGATCACATGAATCGACCGTATATGTTGGCAACATCCTGAATCATGACCAGGAGAAAAGAACACCATGGGTGGCATATGTATCCTATCTCAACGCTTCTGTGGGAGAAGCCATTACGTACGAAGTCTTGTTAAATGCCACATCTAGATTCGAGAGATGCATTTTGATCGCGTAACCAACGGAGTGGGAATACACGTGGACCTCGCTACGATACAAACTGATCGACACCAAAGATTCCTTCGGGGATGAAGAAATTACTTGTTTTCGCTAGATACTATCGCAGCTTACCCACAGGATTTTCGAAGATCGCGCAGCTTAACTCCCTTAAGCACAGCAGGGTGCTGTGTTCGTGGGAGACAAAACAGGAGGACGTCTTTTAAGCTTTCGAAATCCCAACACTGCAATGCACTGAGCATCGTCTTTACCCGAGGGTGCGGGTGATTTAGTGGTATACCATGATGGTCCGAATCAGAGTCCAGTTACACACCGACGCAACACTAGAGTGTGTTGACTTACGTGACGGAGTTACAAAGAGGAATTGCACGACACACAACTGGCAGTGAAAACCGTGGTCTTGGGATTTTAGATGGAGGCATCACTTGGACGGTACCAGATGCGTTATTTAGACCGATCACAAGGGCCTCCCACGTACCTTGGCTTTGGCAGGGCTAAAGCAGTTAATGGCACCGCTGGAGGGAACCTTAGGATGATTACAACTAGGAAACTTGAACATGCACGAGCTTTGCAGCTCACTATCGACTCTAACTTACCTGATCAGACTCACTCTGTTCAAACTGGAAAACTGAAAGAAGAGGATTTTCAAGTTGAACCCATGCGGGGCATGGAGAAGCAACCTTTGACAGGTCGGACGATACTCGTTACCTCATGGAACGAATGTGGGTCTCATTATATGGAAATTGTAGGGAACTTGTGTTGAGCAAAGCACACCAGCTTCGATATTCTAGTCGTCTGGGTTTTGATGAGAGGTGTTAGGATTTATAAACCTTGTACTGGTAATTGGGCATGAAGGCCCACCTAGTTAGGTATGAGAATGATGGATTGACTTGTGGGAAAGTTAAAGCGAAGTATCAACAACCAGCAATACCCACATGGAAATGAGAATAGACAGCCATGGATTTGGTCGCTAGTCTACTTACAACTCAAACTGGAAACAATATCACCTGAATGATTGTTGATTGTCTCACGTAACCAACACACTTCCTAGCCATCAAGGAAACGGATAAGTTTTCTACACTTGCAGTCATCTACCTGAAAGAAGTGGTAGCTAGGCACGGGGTGCCAACCTCCATTATCTCTGATCGCGACCCACGATTTGCATCTGATTTTTGGTAAGCGATGCACAAATTCTTTGGCTCACATCTAGACATGAGCACAGCATATCACCCACAGCCGGATGGGCAGACTGAACGCACCAACCAAACTCTTGAAGAGATGCTTCGAGCATATGTAATCCACTTTGGCAACGGCTGGGAAGACATGCTCAGATACGACAATGAATGGCGGCAGCTTGTGACCGTCAGAAAAGCTACGCTGATAAGCGTAGGAAACCACTCGAGTTTCAGGTTGGGGATCGAGTACTACTTAAAGTCTCACCTTGGAAAGGTGTAGTTCGTTTTGGTAAACAAGGCAAACTCAACCCGCGGTATGTTGGACCTTTCGAAATCACAGAGAGAATTGGCAAGATGGCCTACAGATTGAATCTACCCGAAGAACTCAGTGGAGTTCACAACGTATTCTATGTGTCGAATTTGAAGAAGTGTCTGTCAGATAAAACCCTCATAGTTCCTTTCAAGGGGCAAGCTAACGACAAATCAGTTGTAATTTGTCAAAGAACCAGTGGAAATCTTGGACCGGGAGGTCAAGATTCTCAAACGCACCAGGATATCTATTGTTCGAGTTCGTTGGAACTCCCGTCGTGGCCCAAAGTTACCTGGGAACGAGAGGACCAGATGAAACGCAAGTACCCCCAGTTGTTTAAGAAAGGTGAGTCCAATACTGAAGCTACTTCGGAATTTCGAGACGAAATTCCAAACCAACGGGGGGATGATGTGATACCCCAGGAAAACACACAACACAACTAGCTTCTTCGGTGACTGTGTGCTAAATTTCGGGACGAAATTTCTTTCAACTTGGGGATGATGTGACAGCCTGAGAAAAATGTGTTTTTTTATAAAACACAAACTTTGGTTTCGCTTATATCCGTTACTATGCATATTATAATGTGTGTATAAGTATAGTTTATTATAACGTGCTATTATAATGTGTGTATATTGTAACGTGTTGTTATAACACGTGTGTGTGTGTGTATATATTTCTGATGGTACTTCTTGGAACTTGCCGAACCGTTTTCTTAACTGAAACCCGATCCCCTACTACCCGAACCTCATAGATACATAAGCTAATTACCTGAGTCATAATTCCACAAACAAAAACCAAGATAACATGAGAGAGAATTATGGTGTGTGTTAGCTAGGTTAATTAATTGTCATGCCTTCTTACTAGGTTGATTTATAACCTATACAAATTCACGGTTACCATGCATTCCCATATTCATCACAAGCATCATGTAAAGTTATAAAATTCCAAGAGAGAGAATTGAGGTGCTAGCTAGTGTGCTAAATTAATTAAGGTGTGTGTGTGGTTGCTTGCTTTATACCAAACTACAACCTGCTGTCGAGACACTTTCCCATGCTCATCCATGCGACAAGCTAGCTTGTAGCCAAAATTCAAAACCCAAACCGCCCACCCTATCTCCTTGTTGTCTACGGCCCAAACCAAATAAACCCCAAGCCTATTATGCCCTTATTAAGTTATACGCATACGGTTATTGTTATGCGTAATGCGTTCACAGAAGCACCAAAACCAAAAACCCTAGTGTTCTTTTCTCCCCAAGCTTACGGCAGCCAAGGGAGCAGCCCTTTCTCTCTCGCACGATCTCTCTCCAGCCAAACATCTATCTCTCGTGTATCTTTCTCCTCTCGGTTAGTGATTTGTGGTATTGGCTGTTAATTTTGATGTTTACTTGGCTGCGTTTTCTTGTTACGTAACTCATACTAAGTGTTTATGTGAATACATGATGTTATGGTGCGTAATTGGTAGATTCGAAACCATGGGAAACATATAGGAGTATTGGTATTTCGGTTTTGTTAATTTCTGGATATGTATGGGTCGTTATGCTTTATGATATTGATGATATATCTTGGACTAACTGTTGTAAAAATTTAGCGTATTATTTGATGTCAATTGTTAAAATGATGGTGTCATTAATCTTGGATGCATACTTGCCATTGTTTATTTGGTTTTTTAGGACATGAAATTGTTATTGTTGTATATACTTAAAAGATGTAGTAAATGCCTTGGTATTTCTTATTTTCTTGAGGATTGTGAGTGCGGATTTTCTACATTGGTGTTTATGAATGAATAAAAGATATAGTAATATATCATTTAATATTAAGGTAGATGATTTGTTTTGGTCAAAAATACAAACACATGTTTGATCGAGTTTTAAGAATGCCCTCAAAACAAACTGTTACATATTTGGTTGATTTATTTAGGATACTAAAATAAGTGTTTGTGCCTTCATCGAATTGTTTGAACCTTTTTATTGAGTAACACACTTAGAATAAAACTACACTTTCAAAAAGAGGCCGCACACTGAGATGAGCCTAATTCCTTGTGGATGTTGCACACTTGCACCAACTTACGACTGATATGATATCTTGACAATTGTGAAGACGTTTATGCTTGGTACAAACTGTTACTTGGTTAATACGTGTACAGCACTTGACATATACGTGTTAGATACATGTAGCTTATACGTGATTACTTGTTTACCGTCCTAACGAATGGTAGCCATAATAGGGTGTGGTTGACCAACTTAGGACAAATGCTTTATCTGCCGAGCTAACCTAAGGTGAGTTCACACTTTTTCCAAGGCATGGGATTCCCAAGGGTTGGGAATGGGTTAATAAACTAAAACGGAAAATGACATATTCTCCTTGGGTAGGATATGTACGACCATCCTCCATGGGTAGGATGCCAAGATTAAACCTCGCGTATTCTCCTTGGGTAGAATACGTACGTTCGTCCTCCTTGGGTAGGACAACAAGATTAAACACACTGGACCCAAACTCTATCATGAAATCCCTCATTTTATATCGACTTAATCGCCGAGGCCGATGGCGAGCGGGTCATTAGTTGATAGCGCTATTAGGTTTAACAAACCTCACACCGTGTCGTTCAAATGGGCGTGTACTAATGGACTAAAGGCAAAGGGTCAATGTTGATAGACATTGACTTAGGGCACAACTTATTTTCGTTGTTGTCGATATGGTACGGTCTGGTAACGCACATGGGAAGCCCCCACTAAATATCGTAAAAAGGTTTGGGAAACAGGGTAAACTGGTAATTCACATGGGAAGCCCCCACCAACTATGGATATGTTTGGGAAACAGGGTAAACTGGTTAATCATATTTGCAACTATGGGGTAAACCCCACGGCAAGTAAGCCAACTAAAGACAAACTATGTTTTCGCAAACAACTTAAAACGAACACCTAACTGTGAACTCGCTCAACTTTGTTGATTCGTTGTTACATTCCTTGCAGGTCTTTAGGTGCATATTGACTGGAACTTGCTGTCTGGGAGGTTGGAGTGGTCATGGGTCGAGATACATGGAAACATAACATATTACAAATGGCTTTTACATGTGGTTATAAACTCTTAATGAATGAATTATGCTTCCGCTGTAAACTGTAAAATATTGTAACGTTGCAACACTTACTGTTAATCATTGAAAGTTTTATTTACATATACCTATGAGTTCATTGTGATTGATGGCTAAGATCCTGGTTAGTCACGCCTCCTGCGGTGGTAATCCGCTTGTGGATTTTGGGGGTGTGACATATTCCCTATACTACTATGGTCACCTAAAGTGTTTGGTCGGATCCTAATGATCGACCAAATGGGTCGGGTTCGAAAGTATAAGCGATTGATTAGATCGCTTACCTTTATGACCCTAGACAAGCACAAATCTAAAAGTGACGAGCTAAACATGCTAGAACATGTTTAGTTAAGTTAGAAAACAAGTTTGGTATCAAAACAAACGGTTTTGATACCCTAGAGTAGTTTGGTTACAAAATACGCAAGAACACGTATTTTGGCCGAAACTACGACTCGTCACTGAGCCTAGATAACGTGGTAATCAGTAGGTATAGTCACTAGGGACTATGACCATCGTGATTACGCTCACGTTATGAAGTTCAAATGAACTTCGCGTTGACCATAAACTGGTCAATGCAGAAAGTCAAACGCAGTTTGACTTTGAAGCATAAAAACGCATAAAAGAACGAAGGAACACTTACAAAGGGTCCCCGCAAGTATTTGATCCAATCCACTCTCAGGTAGGAAGCATATACTTCCACTTAGAGAGTATAAAATCAGATCAAATTATGGGTTTGAGCAAATGGGGTGAAGGGGTATATATAGTTTTCGTACAACCGTTAGGATCATTCGTCGAGAAACGTGCTTCGATCTAGGCCGTACACATGGGCCCATTGTTTTACAAAACCATGGGAGCCCCTAGTTTATGCCCATTGTTTGCTAAAAACAGTTTGCAAGTGGAATTTATGGCTGGAACAGCTGGAAGCAGGCTGTTAAATACTTTTTGCACATCTGGGAGGGCCACACGGCCCGCGTAAGTTTCTGTATATGCTTACGCGGCCCGCCTGGGCTCTGCAGGTCAGCAACTAGCTTTCAGTTAATGACAGTTTCAGTCCCTGATGTGTTTTAAGCTCATTTCGACACTTCTAAGGCCTGTTAAGCCAAACATTGTGGACATGAAACATGCTCAAAAATGATTCCCAAACATTGTGGACATGAAACATGCTCAAAAATATGCCGGATGTCGGTTCGTTTGGTCGTACGATCGCGATGTTTGCTTAATTACGACGGAATGCGCATAAGCGCGAAAAACGATCCAAATTGCGCGACAAATGAATTTTTGACAAGCCAATCACTAAAACATAATATTTTTATGCTTACATAAATTTTTGGATGTCCGGATGTATTCAGAACGTAAGTTATGCGCGAAAATGCAAACTTATGCACTTTTTGACGCTTTTAGTCCCTGAATGAGCATAAAGTTTATTTTAGCACACTGAACCCCTCAAAGCCTATTTCTAAGCTATGTAAAGGATATTTAGGGTGTGTTTAACTTATGATCATGTTCCGGAATGTTCGTTACAGTTCAGATTGGCATACTTTCGCAATTTGTCAATTTTAGTCCCTGTAAGCGAATAGACTTGATTTTGCCATACCAAAGCTTTCAAAACTTATCACTAAGTTATGTAAAGGTTATTTAAGGTATGTTAAGCATATGTTGATGTTCCGGAGTATTTGTTGCTTAAAACAGATTACGTTTATGCACCAGTTTGCGTATAACTCTCCAGAAAGCGATATAAAGTTTGAAATTAAATAAAAACCAAAACATGAAAAATGTCAAACATAAACAAACAAACATTGGGATCAAATAACTTTATTTCATTGATAACTGAATTGTTTACAATGATTACAAGCACAGATGTCACAATAATAGCCCGCTAGTCCGAGAAAAGAACGGACTTCAGACGGGTTCTTGGGTGTAACCCAACTCTTAACAGCTTCGATCTTCGCGGGGTCAACGTGAATACCGTGACTATTGACAATGTGCCCCAGGAATTGGACCTCCTCCTGCCAAAATTCACAATTGGAGAATTTAGCATAAAGACGGTTTCCCTGGAGTAGTTCAAGAACCAAACGTAAATGTTGCGAGTGTTCGGCTTTTCTCTTGGAATAGATCAGGATATCATCGATGAACACGATGACGAAGCAGTCAAGAAAGGGTTTCCATTAGGTCTATGAAAACTGCGGGAGCGTTAGTCAAACCAAAAGGCATGACAACAAACTCGTAATGACCATAGCGGGTTCGAAAAGCGGTTTTAGGTATATCCTCCTATTAAATGCCTAATTGGTGATAGCCTAAGCTTAGATCGATCTTCGAGAAACACGTAGCACCTTGTAACTGATCAAACAAATCATCGATTCGAGGCAAGGGATAGCGATTCTTGATTGTCAGCTTATTCAACTCCCTGTAGTCGATGCACATCCGGAACGATCCATCCTTCTTTTTGACGAAAAGGACAGGCGCGCCCCATGGAGAGATGCTAGGGTGAATAAAGCCTTTATCAAGTAGTTCCTGGAGCTGACTCGAGAGTTCGCGCATTTCCGAAGGAGCGAGACGATAAGGCGCTTTAGCAACAAGGTTTGCTCCAGGAATGAGGTCGATTCGGAAGTCGATATCACGAGTGGGAGGTAAACCAGGTAAATCATCGGGTAAAACATTGGGGAATTCACAAACAACGGGAACATCTTTCACTCATGTGTTTCCTTTCTTTTCCTTCGCCGCTACTACAATGTTAGCCAAGAAATCTCTGTATTCCTTGCGGAGATACTTACTTGCTTGGACACATGACATGAGTTTGAGACCTTTCGAAGGAGTTTCGCCATACACACAAAGTTTATCACCATTAGCGAGCGAGAAACGAATCATCTTTTCGAAGCAAACAACTTTAGCACGATTTTCATGAAGAAAATTCATGCCTACTAGGATGTTAAAACTACCGAGCTGCATCGGAATAAGGTCGATAGGGAAGACGTGATTGTTGAGTTCAAGCGTACAATCACGTAGAACAGAATTGACAGAGACGGTTATTCCGGTGGCAACTTCAACATCGAACGTCGAGGGAAGATGGGCGCGCTTATGATTAAGGAGCTCTTCGAATTCAAACGATACAAAACAGTTATCTGCTCCAGTATCAAACAAACACGAAGCATATATACCATTCACAAGGAACGTGCCATTGACCACATTGTTGTCTGCTTGAGCCCGGCGGACGTTGATGTTGAAAGCACGTCTGCGGGCTGCTGGCTGTTGCTGCTGCTGAGGCTGCTATTGGGGCTGCTGCTGTTGTGGCTCTTGCTTCACCACTCGATTGGGGCACATGTTTGCGAAGTGGTTGGGATCACCACACGCAAAGCAAGCTCTAGCATGGATCGCGGGCATAGGAGCCGCTTGTTGGCCCTGAGGAGCAGGAAGTAGAGCTTGTTGAGCAGGAGCTTGACCTTGAGTTGGAGCTGGTGCTTGACGTGGACCTGTATAGCAGTTTGCGGTGAAGTGGCCGTACATATTGCAATGAACACAGAACCGACATGCGATACCCACCGGGTGATGATAAGTATAAGTAGGGCAGAGCGGGTGTGGTCCAGTGTATGCACGCTTGGCGGGTGGTGCATTGACCACAGGTTCCGCTACTTGGCGGTGTTGAGGTTGCGGTTGGGCAGGTACTGTTTGGAGCGGGGTAGCAGTAACTGCGCAGTTCTTGTTGCTGGAACTGCTATTGTTCTTCCTCTTGCGGTGTGCGAGCTTTAAAGATTGCGATGCGGCGGTGGTTTCAGCGGTTGAAGCAGCAGTAACTTGGTGCAGGTTCTTAGAGACTTTGTCGAAATAACCAGCCCTGGCTCGCTTATCGTTGATCTCAGCTGTGAGCAGGTAGGTTTCCTCAATTGTTGTCGTCTTTGTAGCCTGAAAAAAGTCTGCAACGCAATTCAGAAGAGCATGTATATACTTCTTGATGGTAATATCTGGGGTAGTAACCTGACCAGGGCAGATAATACTCAACTGCTTGAAGCGAGCACTTAAACCAGTGTTATCTCTGCCATCCTGATTAATGTGCCAGAATTCATCCTCAAGCTTTTGAAATTCATGGGGAGGACAGAACTCTTGCATCATGATGTTCTTCAACTCGTCCTACAACAATCCGAAAGCTGCATCGTTTCCTCGTTTGTTCTTCTCGGCCGTTTACCAATCAAGAGCGCGGGATTGCAAGACGCCGGTAGCATTGATAGTGCGTAGGTTTTCTTGATAGCCACTCTGGCACAGGGTGACTTTGATATAATCAAACCATTGAAACATGGCCGTAGGACCATCCTCGCTGGTAAATTCCTTTGGTCCGCAGGCTTTGAACTGCTTGAAGCTAAAAGCGGCCTTAGGAGTATCGGTCCTGGACTCCTCTGAAGATTTGTTAGCATTCTCATTTAGTTCACTGATGATTTGTGGGATGACTTTCGCCATTCCCTTAGAGACGAATGTGGCGATTCATTTGTCATCATGGTTTCGGCGAGCGGCTCGGGAGTGGAATGATCCAAACGACGACATTGTCTGCAACAGACATCGCCATAGGACTCAACACAATTTCGATTAACCTTAGTATAGACTAGCGATTCACCATAAAGCTCAGGAACACAGCCATTCACAAAATTCACGTAGGCACATAACCACAGAATCACATAAGCACATTGACACATAAGCATATAAGCACAAAAGCTAGCCTAAACACATATTTTACACGTATTCACCTATCCTTCACAGCACATATAGCGATTAAGTATAGCGATTACGATTAGCGAGCAGCAATCGTGAATAAAGACCGACGATTTGTTGGTGTGGTGTGGATTGTGTGTGGTTTGGCGGAGCGAGAAATGTGGATTTGAAACCATTAGTACCACCGTACTGTTTATCTCAAAACGCCAACAAATAAACACATAAACACCTAGATGTCACATAAAATCGATCATGAAAGCGATAAATCATAGAGCTAGCGGCGGCAAAAATTCAGAATCAAACACATAAAATCGAAGAGAGATTGTCTTGGGTGTGTGTAGACATCGACTACCCGAAGTGAGTCGACTATTCACAAGGACCTTAAGTGCACGCCTTGGCCTTCGGGACTGTGCTCTCGCTTTAATTTGAACGATTGGCACTCATCCTTCCAGTTACAGCGTGACCCAAGTCGTTGGAGTCCGTTGAGACTTTGGTGAGAGTTCTGCAAAAACCAAAAGTATAGAGCGGAACGAGTCATCAAGGTTTGGGTTTCACCCCTGTCTTAACGACTACATCCCTATTGGTACGATAAAATCACGAGATAGATAAGGAGATTTGCATCGAAGTATGGATTCACTCCTAATTCAACGCAAATTCTCTTGTTTAGAGTAAAAATAGCGAATCGAACGAGTGTTTTGGTCGAGAGTTTGCGGTTTTCACACCTATTCTAAACCAAATCATCCGTTTGTGTGTGTATCCAGCCTTAGGAAAAGCTGATCTTGCGCGGAACTGTAGTATGCGATGTTCGCGCAAGAGTGTGGTGTACAGCGAGTTCGAGTGAGAAATAGCGAGTAAGCTCATGCAAAACCCACACTGGTTATGCACAAGTCTGTCTGTTGGTACTTAAACTATAGACTAGGTCGTTTCTAAGACATCGACCCGGACTAGGTCGAGTCTTGCCTAATTCCCTATAGTTATGGCTTTGATACCAATCTGTCACACCCCAACCGATGACGGAAACATCGGGGCGCGGCACTGAGCGAAACAGATTGTCAAGGGAAATTCCATAACAACTAAATTACCGGATAGTTAATGTTATGTCCCATACCATAACCCATCAAGTAACTAATTATTACAGACATAGTTATCTCAAAACAAAACATGTTTCGACAACTCAAATTTAAATAAATAAATTGTCTTTGTTTGTTTCTAGACTCTCATTCCTACTAGATTCCACAAAGCAGGTAAAGCACAGCATCCTAAGCAATCAAACACCTGTCGCATACGTTAAAATAGAGGTCAATACACATAGTGTAAAGGTGAGCATACAAGTTTAATAGATATAATAGAGTTCGAAAGTGTTTACGCATAACCAGCATGTAACATGTATAGTGCGAAGCTAGTAGGTTATCGATAATGAAATATGCACAGACTAGACTGCAAGTTGTAGAATGCGCAACACATATCACCACTGTGACACGTGAAGAGGTAACCTTAACAACCCCTGTCCATGACAGGTGCTGAGTCCAAACAAATAGTACTATCATTGCTAAGGCGTCAGGCAACAATCAATGTGTTAACATAACATACAAGCATTCATCAAGTAACACGTATCATGCAATAACGATCAGCGTATAAATAGTGTTTGCGTTGTGTGTCGATGTGGTTTAGATTAAGTAACGTATGTAACACCCAAAAGTGCGTAAAGCAAAAAGGGATCGAGTATACTCACAACGATGGAAGTTAATGTATTGAAAGGAGAGCTAGAGTGATTAGCCTGAACAGTTAACGATATCATAAGCGAAGAGTTGTGCGGTAAACGGTGCGAAGTTACCAAGTGTCAAACGGTAATCCAATCGGATGGCCATTCGGTCGGATTGACATACGTTTGGTAATGATGTGTTTGTGTATGATGGCTTTTAAGTTTTCATTGTAGCATTTTGAAAATAGAGAAGTATCTCTACCCTTCAGGTCGATCGATCGAACGGTCGTTCGATCGGATGGTGATCCGATTGGCGAGGCTTCTCAGTTGGGAACAAGTTCACAGCAGGACGGTCACTCGATCGGATAGCAATCTGATCGGATGGCAATCTGTTAGAACTGATGTTCTTTGAAAAATTATGAAAATGATTAAGTATTGGGGCTCAAGTGCAATCCGATCGGACGGCAATCCGTCCCAACGAACCCGATCGTCTTGAACTTGATTATTTGCTAAGTTTGAAAAGTTTTGTGGTTTGCTCGAAACGGTATGACAACGTGTTAAACAACGGAAAACTCCATCAGACTTAGACTATCAGATCGAACGGGAATCACCCCAATCCGATCAGTTAATTGTTCGTGACTGGTGGTTTCATGTTCAACCAGAAATCAGTTGTCTCGTTGATAGGATTCGGATCTCTAACCGGTACATCACTAGAGAAGAGTAGAAGGCATGAATGAGCTCTGATTCTATCGGTTTTGAGTGCATTGAGTGTAAAAGAGTTGAAAGAAGGTTAGAAACCATTTTTCAATACTTTTAACTTTGAAAATGTTTAGATCTTTGCGAAATCGTTGTGAAATCATGTGGAAATCCTTCAGATCTGAGTTGTTCTTGATGAAATTAAGTCAAATCTTGAAGTTCATAAGAACTCCATGATGACGTCATCCTAAAACACCTCAAACCCGTTGATTTCACGGTTAAAAGTTAAGATTCAAACGTGAAAATGATGAAGGAGTGCGTGTAGATCATAGAAGTACAAGATTTGAGTTGAAAACTTACAAGAATCGCGAGAAATCGAGAGAAAAGAGGGCTTGAGCAAGCTGGTCAAGTGAGAGAGCTGTCACATCACTTGTGATGTGACAGGATGGGTATTTATAGGTTGCCAAAAATAGAAAGGGGGAGCAAGGGTCGGATAGGATGGCACCAATTGGATGGCACCTCAATTGGATGGAAATCCGATCGGATGGCCATTCGATCGGTTGGCCATTCAATCCAAGTGTCCGACGTGTTGAGTTTTGTCATTTCGTTCAGCGTGTTGAGCGTTGCGTTGCGATGCGATTCGAGTGAGCGATGCGATAGTATTAACCATTAGTTACACAAATAACCTAACTACTATATCTAACATACAATCACTACAAGTAACTTGCGTTTAGCGTTTGCGATTAGATTGCGATTGCGATAGAATTGCGATTGCAATTAAACACCTCAACATAAACATAACATGTACAAGTAACACATAATAGCACACACACGTAAAAAAATATCCAGAACACATAATTCGAGTTGCAAAGGCGATAGCGATGCGATTAGCGATAAGTCGGTTAGCGATTAAACATGCGATTAAGTCTCGATTATTAATAGATACTCCACATAATACAACTACAGCAAATATATAATAGAATTCGATTACAAGTCAAGAAGCACAATCTACTAGTCAAGCAAGGAGTAACAGATCGCAATTAGCAATCTTTTCTTCCTTTGACTTTGATTTTGACTTGTACTTTGACTTTCCAAAATGCGGGTTGTTACAATTTGGGCCAGTATTGTTTGGGCCTGCATCATTATGATTCGCACAGCCCGAATGGGCTTTACATGGATCACACAGTCAGGCCCAATCGCACATGCTGAGTGTTTGGACTGAACTTCTCGTTGGGCTATACACCGGCATATGAACCAAATACCAGTTGCACAGTTTAGAC
>JARYGA010007717.1:0-60887 GCA_030545235.1 Helianthus tuberosus | reverse complement strand
CTAGTCCTATGACAAGTGTTATATGCCTAAACATGTTACATAATCAGTTATGTGACAAAAGTTTAGGTTACATATGCTAAATTACCAATTATACATGAAAAGGGTATTCTGGTAATTTACCAAAGGCATATAAACTACCTATCATACAACTACTTAAACGATGTGACCATAGGGTATAACTTCGGAAGGTTATTCCCTACACTATGGTCACCTAATGTATTTGGTCGGATCCTAATGATCGACCAAACTGGGTCGGGTTCGAAGGTATAAGCGATTTATTAGATCGCTTACCCTACGACCCTAGACAACGTGGTAATCAGTAGGCATAGTCCCAAGGGACTATAACCAACGTGATTACACTCACGTTGCGAAGTTCGAACGAACTTCGCATTGACCATAACTGGTCAACGCTGAAAGTCAAACAAAGTTTGACTTTCGGACTCGAAAAACAATAAAATAAGGAAAAGAACGAAAGAATACTTACGAAGGGTCCCCGAATGCTAATCTAGATCACAATAACTCAGGTATGAAACAATGGTTCCAACTTAGAGTCACTTAGATCAGATTCTAGTGGGTTTTGAAGCAATGGGGGGTGGGGTATATATAGTTTTCGGGTAACCGTTAAGATCGTTTGTCGAATATCGTGCCTTAATCCCATCCGTACAAGTGTTGCAAAGTTGTGGTGGCTAAAAATGGTGCTTATCAGCTGAATATGCAAGTTGTAAGTGTGTGGTGGTGGTTAAAACAGCTGGAAGTTGCTGACTGTTCGGTATTATCTGATCAGAGAGGCGTACGCGGCCCGCTTCAGGATCAGTGAAAACTCAGGCGGGCCGCCTGGGACTTCTGATCAGCAAACATGTTTCCATTTTGACAGTTTCAGTCCCTGCATGTGTTTAAGGCTATTTCCGACACTTCTAAGGCCCGTAAAGCCAACTTTAAGTCCCTAAAATGATGCCTAAACATTGTGGACATGAAACATGCTCAAAAATATGTCGGATGTTGGTTCGTTTGGTCGTACGAACGCGATGTTCGCTTAATTACGACGGAATGCGCACAAGCGCGAAAAACGATCCAAATGACGAAACGAATGGATTTTTCTTATGCCAAACACTAAAATAAAATATTTTAGTGCTTACATAAATTTTTGGATGTCCGGATGTATTCAGAACGTAAGTTATGCGCGAAAATGCAAACTTGTGCACTTTTTGACGCTTTTAGTCCCTGAGTGACCCAAAAGTTTATTTTAGCACACCAAACCCCTCAAAGCCTATTTCTAAGCTATGTAAAGGATATTTATGGTGTGTTTAACTTATGGTCATGTTCCGGAATGTCTGTTACAGTTCAAATTGGCATACTTTCACAGTTTGTCAACTTTAGTCCCTGTAAGCGATTTAACTTGTTTTTGCAATACCAAAGCCTTCAAAACTTATTTCTAAGTTATTTAAAGGTTATTTAAGGTATGTTAAGTATATGTCACTATTCCGGAGCATTCGTTGCATTAAACTGGTTATATTTACGCATCAGTGCGCGTATAACCTTCCAGAAAGCGATATAGAGTTTGAAATCGAACAAGAATTGATATGTGTAAATGATACACATATTTTTACAAATCCCAAGTATGGAATACAATATTTCATTGGTTGGGCATTTGTTTGATGGTCTCAGTGACACAGGTGTCACATCTGTTGGCAAAGGGGAGTTTGAAGTTTACTAGAGCCAGACTCAGATCCTGGATCATTGCTCGAGATAGAAGCTGCAAATGCTGATGAGCTTAAGGAATCAAGAGATCTGATCAAGAGATTTTGAAGAGTCAGATTGAGATTCTGGAAGAGCGAGAGAGAGATTGAGGATGCTTACAGAGAAAGATACTTTGGAGAGAGCGAGAAGATCGATCAAGACTGAAGACTCAATACACTGAAGACTCGTCAACATCCAAGGGGGAGTTTGTTAGTGCATATGTCTGTTGAGTTCGTCTTGTATCGAGTCATGTAATAGAATAGATGGACCAGAACACGTTGTACGAGAGAAGCATGAAACAGTTTCATAGGGACTGGCCAGAAAGCATGAAACAGTTTCGTAGGGACT
Organism: Helianthus tuberosus; assembly: GCA_030545235.1. Classification (NCBI taxonomy): domain Eukaryota; kingdom Viridiplantae; phylum Streptophyta; class Magnoliopsida; order Asterales; family Asteraceae; genus Helianthus; species Helianthus tuberosus. The sequence goes on along the minus strand of JARYGA010007717.1, from coordinate 58,802 downwards.
GGCCAGAAAGCATGAAACAGTTTCGTAGGGACTGGCCAGAAAGCATGAAATGGTTCGTAAGGACTGGCATTCCTATAAATAGGTGAGTCTAGGTCTTCATTTGTAACTTTCTGATTATGGAGACGAAGCTCTGCCGAAGTGTCGCCAGATCTGTAAACACTATCAAATCAATACAAACGACAGTTAAAATGATTCTTAGTGTTATACAAGCTGCAAACATGTCCAAATCATTGAATTCCGCCTTTGGTTTGGTTTAGAACTCTTCTGATCGACTCATTAGATCGAATCCCGATCCTACACCTTTATTATTAATATCATCATTCTTCCTAGTCACCCCCTCTTGTGACGTAAAAAATTTGACTACTAATGTATGTGTGTGCGTATATATATATATATATATATATATATACATATACATATACATATACTTGCCTCAAACATTTAGTAACTCTATTACTAGTAGTTGCTTGTTAGTCCATTCCTACAGTATGGACTAATTCGCACATTTGTGCTCCCTTATAGATTTTAGACATACTTGTTATCATTTTACCATTTCTTACAAAAATCTCTACCCTCTTCGGTGCTTAAATCATCCATCTAGGTCACACCCTGACTTTTGCGGAAGCGTGTACGTGTGACTTGATCAGTTTTCATTGCATCCGATTATAATAAACAACTATAGGATTAAAATGATGTTCATCTATTCATAAGTTTAAAACGTTATAAACACAAGTCATTTAAGTTTCAACCAACATAACCTTAGGATAAGTTACAAACCAACAAAAGTGGATGACATCTAAACTTGAAATTTACATCTTGAAAACAACACCCACGCCATAGATCCTTCTTGTTTCCTGAAATATATGTAATTTTGAAAACATCAACAAAAGTTGAGCGAGTTCATGCGTTTTGTATGAGTTCCAATAAACTTGTAAACATTTGAGAGTATTCCTTTGATAACCGATCTGTAAAGCGTCTATGAACAGATCAATTAATGTTTTGCAAGGACATTAATATGTGTGCAATGGTGTAGGAAGGCTCAAACCTAGAGGATTTTGTACTAGGCCACCCGGCTGGAACGACATAGTCACCACATTTGGCAACCCCCGGACCCATGGGTGGGGCTTGCAACACCCAGATAGATCTACCACTCATGCCCCTCGGTGTTTATACAAAGATTAATGGTCTTAAGTATGCGCCTACCCATTCACATGATCTAACAGTTCATTTCTTAGCTATACCATACCATTTGAAACATGTATTTAACCCCTAAAGTTGTAAATCCGAAAACAGTTAAAAGAAAAGGGGGACATGAACTCACAAGTTTGCGTCCGCTGTCTCGTAAACTCAAAGTTTGCTTTCCACGGGTCATACTACCACCTACACACGTGCTATGTTTTATTAGACGTTTAGAACGTGTAACGGCTCTTAGTCTTAGTTGTTTATTAAGACTTATTTTGGAATTTAGTATACTTTGAGTTATACGATTGAGGTACATTATATAATTCCAAATTATATAATTATTAGTTAAAATAATGATATTTTAACTTAACCTATTTCCATCCAATTATTTGGAATATTAAAAAAAAATAATTTATTTTTAACTTGATTTGTCATATGGTCCATACATATGCATTTTACAAGTATAGGTATACTTGTATTGTTATTTTTGTATTCTCATACTTGTGTATGATACTTGTATACGGGTATTTTGCCAAGTATTGGTAGTGTATTCCGGTAGGTACTTATACGTATAGGAATACATATTTTCTTGTATTTATTAAGTATTTTATACTTAATTTTATGTGTAATTTTCTGGAATATTATCTTTGTATTATTTAAAATCACCAACTTTTCATTCTTGAAATATACATATTTGAAGGGAATTTTTTATAGAAAAATACCTATAAACTTTATTTGGCAAAAATATGCATACTTCCATATATATCTTAAAAATAATATATTTTTAAGATTAAACCCAGAAAAAAATATATATTTTTAGTTTTCGCCAAAATAATATATTTTTAAGTTGTTCTTGAAAATATATATTTTCTCCCACTTCAAAAATAATATATTTTCTAGTTTGACAAAATATGATATGTTTTATAATAGTTGCAAAAATTCATATTTTGTCATTTCTTTGATTTCAAAAATAATGTTTATCACATTTGTCAAGTTGTGAATTTATTTCCAAAATATATACATATATATTGTCCAAATGTCCTTTGTCCGGTTTGTCCGATATTTGGGTATAAGATATATAATTATTTTCTTGTGATTTTGGTAATATTTCATATTACAATTTTTTTAGTATTTTGGTTTGTTATATTATTTTCAAGGTTCCTAATTTTAATATAACTAATATAAGCAATATATAAGTAGCACATAATTTTGTGTCTTCTAAATATATATTTTCCTAAATATATACTTAGTCATTTTTATTATTAAAAATCAACCTCCAATACTTGTAATTTTTATAACAAAAATTATGGCAAATTTTATATTCAAGGCAAGATCAAAATTACTTGTAAACACTTGTTTAAAAATATTTTTCTAAGTGTTTAATTTCTAAATTTTTTTGCCATAGTTTTCTTTGAAAATGGAGGTTTCCATGCTTAATAGCATTTCATTTCCTTTTTAAAAATTCATCATCAATCATCAACAATTATCATACAACTTACCATAAGCCATAATCATGCAATTTCACAATATGGTATGAACTTGAAGTTAGTAAAATCTTGTAGTAATTTAACATGATGTTTAATATGTTTTAATAACACTAAATCCATGGTTTTTATTTTATGAAACTCATTCTTATAAATTTTCATCATTTACAACTTGTAACATGATTTTACAAAAATTAATCTTCTTGCATTTTTCATATTTCATATTTCATACACTTTACTGGTTCCATTTTAACACTTAAACCATGATTATTTTCTTTAAAACCAAATCATGTTGAATCTTGATGAAATCTTTAGTTTCTTGAAACTTTTAATTTTGAAATCCTATATTTTTAAGGTTTATAACTTGTAGGAATCATCATCCTACACTAAATCAAACTCATCTTCAAGTTCATGTTTAACATAAAGGATGATCATCATAGATTTTTCAAGAATCATCCTCATACTTGCTAAATCATGTTTTAAATCATCATCTAGCAAGCCTCATGTGGTGATTTACTACATACATACAAGTAATCAACAATCAAATTCATTACATACACTTAAACAACTTTGATCTTCATGTTTTAGAGCTTTATGTTCATGTTCATCTTCTTGTTTTGATGAGATTCTTTAGATTATCATGTTACATCTTACTTTAACTACTAAAATTAAGTGTAAAAACAAGATCAAAGAAGCTTACTACTAGCTCTAAGGCTAGGGAAGATCAATATGGAAGATGATGAAGAAATGAAGTGGATAAAAGCTCTCCAAGAAGGTCCTTCAAGTTCCTTTGCTTCCAACATCCTTAATTATGCTTGAATCACCTTGTAGGATGCTTAGATTGTATGATATTGAGCTTGAAACGAAGGTGTAGAGGGAGGGGGTTTGGGTCGTGAGCTTAAGGGAGAAGAAGGAGGAGTTTATGTTGTTTGAATGTTGAAGAATGATTATGTTAAGTGATCTTTGGTTTTTAATAAGTTACTTCCAACACTAATTTACACATTGGTCATAATGTCTAATATCCTCACAACAAATCAAATAAAATATTCAAGAAAATGAAGGGGTGTGGGACCCACTTGTAACCGTCCTTGGAGGGGGGGGGGGTCTCTAGTTGGATTTTAACTTCAAGTTACATATTTAGTTATGATTTAGATGATTTAGTTAGGGGTTAAATATGTTTAGGTGTTTTAAGATGTAATATGGTGTTTATTGGTGATAACTAGCTTCATGATGTTAAAACAATGTTTCTAGTTCAATTTTGGTGTTTCGGGTAGTGTCTGGTTGTTTGTTTGGTTACCGGTTCGTTAAGGTGCTAAATTGCGCAGTTTAGTGTGCTATGTGATACCTTTTGTGACAGTTTTCTTTCCCGACACTTTACAAGTGATTCTGGACAACTAAACCATATTTCTGCATCATATTTTGATGTTCAAATGCTAATTTTTGTTGTTTTCTGAAGAATTCTGCTGTTTGAGTGTGTTTCAGGCACTTTTTGATGCTTAAATCGTCACTCGGAAGGTAGTTTTATAACCCTTACTTTCCTACATAGTATTCTAGTGTAAACCTTAGTTCCGGGACTCATTCTGTGTCGAAACTTGTCGTCTGTCTGTGTACTAAACTCCCGTTTGTACTTCTAGTTTGCCTGATAATTGTGCTAGCTTTGTTCTGTGCACTAATTGAACTGTTTCGGGTTGCATTTAATAATCATAAATAACATGCAACATGTAATGTATTCGTATGTCTTTAAAGGTAAACAGGAAATCATTCATATCATCAATTTATCATACACAACCATATATTACAAGTTACTGTTCATACTGTATGGACATTTCATGAAAAAGTGCCGGTTGTCACATCTAGGTCTTAGCCTATTATTCATTTTAGTCCTCATAAGTCGATCATCACATGCTTTATACGCAACGTGTTCGTCATAATCTTATTACCTCAACATCTTTCTATGTGTATATATAATTACTTACACCATCACATGTTACCACATTTGTCATATGTTTTACTCTTACTCGTATATCATGTTTAGGTCTACGACGATTAACTATCAACATATCCCTACTCATATTCCCACAACCAACGACAACATATCTCACATACGTTCACATACGCATCACTTATATATATATATATATACATGTGTGTGTGTGCTCTTTTAGTCCTACATTATGCTTGACCAACCAGGCTATCTGGGCCACTTACTTGTTATGTTTATACTTATCTTTAGTTAGGTGGAGAAAAAAGCATTTCCTCATTTGCTTTCATACTTTCTTTCCCACCCAACGACTCTAACTTTCATCCGTCTACAACCCTTTCTTAAGGCTCTATCCATGCTTACCACATAAATATCGTCCTTTAAAATTTTAATTCTACTAACATTTACGTTTTGTTTAACAAAATTTTCATCCTTAGGACCATACTACACTCGAAATTCTATCATCCTTTCATGTTCAATATTTTCTAAGCTTAATCGTAATTATTATTCCTACCTTTCATTACATTCTAGGACCATACCATCCTCTTCCGTAAGCATTTCTTTTATTCCTTCATACAGTGTCATTTGTTATCGTCTGTATTTCCTTCGTCCGCCATCTACATTAAGCACATTCTACATTCAATACTTCATATACATTCCATGTCATCTCAAGTTACATTGATGCATTCATAATCATATTTCAATAACTTTCATTCCACTTGTACATCATCATCAACATCGGTCACGATAGACCACATCATGCATATCTTTCGTTCATAGGGGAATAGAATCCCTCATCCTTCTTACTTACTTTCTCGCACTATCCACTACTCGGAACATATTTTATTAACAATTTCTTCGTTTTCATTAGCCATCTACTATATCATTCGAGATCATTATTAAAATTTATTCTTTGGTCATGTTCATTTCATTTTAACATTTTAAATTTTTATACTTTCCTTTCTTTCATGCTAGGTGTTAACGGTCCTTTATGACCACACCACATATCTCTCATCATAAGGTTGATAAACCCAACTAGAACTTCATTCACAACCTTCCAATCATATACGTTCTTACTTCGAAACATTTCGACATGACCCGGTTGACATTTAGAGGATCCTAATTATCATAGGTTGCATTTTCAGAAACTTAACGAAACTATTCGATTTGCCTTAAGAAATATTTTACAACATAGTTTAGGAAATATGTTAATATGCCTAACATATTTCAATGACTTTCATTCTCTTACTTATTACACATTCGTTAATTTCATACGCTTTTCACTTCATTATATGTTACTTCATGCCATCATGCTTACGTCTTATTGACCTTTGTCCTTTTAATTATGGTTATCATGCTTTTATTTCATAATTCTGGGTGTTAATAACCACTTAGTGACCATACCGCATTCTTTTCATCATCCTCGGTGTTAACGGCTACTTCTTGCCCACACCGCATACCATTCATCATTCTCGGTGTTAACGGTCACTTCGTGACCACACCATATACCATTCATCATTCTTGGTGTTAACGATCACTTCATGACCACACCGCATACCTTTCATCATCCTCAGTGTTAACGGCCACTTCATGACCACATCGCATACCATTCATCATAGGCATCATCTTTACCAACATAATTGGTAATATCATTATCCATCATCATCGACGTCATTAATTGCTAAGATATGCATGATATCTTAAAGTTCCTTCTTACATCCATGTACTATACTTTTTCCATCAATTTATAATCATACATCAACTAAGTTCGACGACCCCTTTTTCTATCACATACTACTTCCTAGCAGTTTATTAAGATCTTAGATGCATTTTATGACATTCGGATGTCCAGGATACATCACATAAGTCAACCAAGAAAAATAAAAAAAACGAACCCAGGGAGTGGCGTCGGCGACGACCCTCTCTGGCATCGGCGACGCAAAGCCAAAAGTGGCGTCGGCCACAAAACGCATAGGCAGTGTGTTTGGGCGTCGGATATTCTGGTTCATTTAAGGGGGCGTCGGATATTCTGGTTCATTTAAGGGGGCGTCGGCGACACGTTGCCGACTGCCCAAAACGCTGCTGAGCTTCTTTTTATCCATTCCGACCCGTTCCCGAGTACCGTAGCACCCGAACTTGCCCTGGGGCTTCCAGAATACCATTTCCAGGCATTACGCTGTATTAAAAATGCAACATCCTTTCCCGTAGCTATTCCCCAATAAAATGAAACTTAGAAATCATAATACTAAATTCGTACCTTAACCGCATCTTGGAGCGAACACACACCACTTCTTGAGCTTTCGGATTGAGTTCGAGCACCCTATCCCGTGCTCGAATCTCTCAAACCTCGGCTCTGATACCAACTTATAACGCCCTAATTTCACATTCGAATATAAAAATAATAACATACAAATTTTAACAAAAATCGGGCATGACCCATTCGTACTATAAGCAATTCCCTACTTTTAATAATCATCATTCAAACTAAATTCTTCATTTAAAACCAAATTTTAAGACACGTTCCAAAAGACATAAAAGTTGTAACCATTACATCATAATAAAAAAAAAACATCCATTAACCAAAGACACTATCACCCTTTAAAGAACTTGACGAGCGGAAGCAATTAAATGGCGCGATGTGTGTTCGTTCCTTCGGTTCAAGATTTGCTCCAAGGACTATTTACCTAGAACATTCTAAACAAGTCAACTAAATATGCAAAACAATAATCTAACATATTCCTTCTTTTATTTCAACAATTATCATTCTCTTTTTTTTTATCATACATACTTTTCCATCTAACGGATCTATAGGATGAAACCAAGTTCACACACTAAGACTTGATCAAAGACCCGTCTAACTTCTACCCTTTTCACTTAATTCGACCCGTTCACACGGTTTGACTACATGACTTTCCAACATACATTCTATTAGTACGACCCATTCATACGGTTCGACTACATAGCATTCCAACATACATGCCATTAGTATGACCGGTTCATACGGTTCGACTATATAACATTCTAACATACATTCTATTAGTATGACCCGTTCATACAGTTCGATTACATAACATTCCAACATACATTCTATTAGTATGGCCCGTTCATACGGTTCAACTACATAATATTCCAACATACATTCTATTAGTATGACCCGTTCATAACAAGTCTTTACTTAAACCATTTCGACATCATACTTTCCAAACATTTTGACCCACTTTAAGCGGGTCATTACACAGTCATTACTATTGCATTTCCTATCCATTTTCCAATATTCAACATATCACAATTCTACCATGAACAATCATACAATGCTACACTAGGATTCATTTACCAAAACTAACGTTTGTAAATCTACATGAAGGGAGAATTAAGTTCATATGAACTTACCGTGATCTTGCGTTTCTAGCACCTTGGATTGACTTGTTCCTTCGTCTTTCTTTGTTCCTACATGTCACAACTTATACACTTAGCTTTCTTACGACTTCATTACTTAGACATTCTTTGATGTACATAGTGATGTTAATTACTCGCATACATTTTGCCATCATCATATTACATTAACTTAGAAAGTATTCATGAAAAATCACAATAAATTCCAATTAAGGCATTTCATCGAACACGTGGTGTGCGTACTATCTACAAAGCATAATGTATAGATATCTTAAGCTCATCTTCCATATTTCATCAATTGATTAGCATAACAAATCCCTAACTTCATTATTTGCCATTCTAACTATGTACATTTAGTTCTATATCAAATACTCATCATGCTTTCATCATCATATTTCTTCAAACATCAACGACATATTAATTTTTTATTATAAAACACCACTAATCTTAATCATTCTACAACATAAAAATGTGTTTTTCCCCAAATCATCATTATAGACAAAATTAAACATATCTTAACATCTACATGTTCATAACAACTAACATGCATGCTTAATTTTACACTACATTCACGGATTACACAAAACCTACTAAATCGAACATCGCTAAAACACTAAATTCGACTTACTTGATGTTAGAAACACTTAGGTAATCAACATTCATGGTTCATGCATTCAATTAGCCTTCAATTCCCTTTCGATTTGATGGATTTATGTTGTTAGGGTTTTGGTTCATCCTCTGCTCTCTCTCTCTCTCTCTCGATCATACGCCCCCATCCCCAAACATTGACCAAGTTTTTGTTTTATGAAATTCTTATTTCATATTTTCATTTTCAGCCCCTTCTCTTTTTAAAACATGTCACAGTCCTACTTCACATTCTAACTTGGTAATCTTTTCTTTGGTTAACTTAGGTTATAAATATATATATATATATATTTTAAGCTTACCATCATTTTCTTACGGTACAATTCTGTATTTTCCGTTTTCTATTATTTAAGCATTATGAACATATTATTATTTTATAACATACGAAATTTGGGGTGTTACAATATCAATTTCTTAAAAGGTGATTTTGTCTAATGTTTGGGATTCAGAATGTTATTTTTTTTGTGGTACATGTTCGTTTGTGTCCGTGACCGTTCATGAACAACTATAATTTCTTCGTGAATGAACCCAAATAAGAATTTTAGTTTGATATTTTTTCGTTAACTGTTCGTGAACAAGTTAAATGATAAATGAACATACATAAACATGACTCCATTCAGTTCATTTACATCCCTATGTGTATATAAAAAGGAGAATTGCCAATACCATCATATCTTATATAATTTTATTTAGTTTGTATCTACATTATTGGTTTTTTCTTATATATAATCATAATACAATCTAATCTAATAGTAATAAAGAATCATGTCAATGCCATATGGCATTCTCTCCTTTAATATTATTATTATTATTATTATTATTATTATTATTATTATTATTATTATTATATCATATTATTATATAATTTATTAATTTATACAAAACAACAAACAAATACATATTGTTATTATATTGTGAGGACCGTTTCGGTTCTTCGAATGCTTCGGCTGGGCATATATTCACCATATCATGTGCGGAATCCATGTATGATGATGACAAACACAAGAACTCTCTAATTAAACTGGTTTCTATTGATAAGATTATGATACAAAACCACAAAACCAAACGGGCAGAGCTTCACTGCCAAAGTCTCAAGAGTTACAAATGAGAACAACTCACTCCCAATTTTTAGTATTACCCTGTCGTGTGAAACCATCTGGAGCGAGAGGGACTCTCTCGTGCGAACGACACTTGAACAATATGAGACTCCCTTCGCACGAAAGGTCCTTTTGTGCGAAAAGGACTAGACATTACAAACCGACTCTTTTAACATGTAATCCTATACATTCAACTATGACTTGATACATTGACGGAGGCAATAGACATAGTGCCCTCACAAACTCCCCCTTGGATATTGCCACAGTCAATCTTTATCAATCCTTGTCACAATCATTCTTCAATCTCCACAGAGTCTTCAATAACTTTAAAATTTATATATCGCCAGACTCCCCTTTATGATCTCCCCCTGGCTTTAGCATTCTTTATTTGACTATCCAGCTCCACAATTTGTCTTTTAGTTTGAGCTTCCTTTTCTTTGTTTAACATTGTATGCAGCTCCCACTATCAATCAGCTTTTCCGTTCTGCTTCCCCTAACTTTCAGCTTCTTTTCAAATCTAGCTAATATTCAAATAAACATTTTAAATTCCACTTGTGAGATTTTTCAAATCAAACATCTAACATCAATTTTGAATTTCAAATATGATCAGCATCAATAACCCTCACCGATAATCAAGTCCAATTTAATGACCTTGATTATCCAAATTATCTACCAAGCCTAAATTAATGACCTTGGTTGATAAAAATAAACACACTGAAATTTTCATTTTTCAAATTTAAATTACAAATTAATGAACTTGTGATTATTTCAAAATATATTTAGCATATTCAGATTTTGAAATTCAGCATCCCAATCATCTATTGTCGAAACATAAGATGAAACAAAATCTTTTTGTATTTTAAAAACTTTAGGCTAAAACATACTAAAATCTTTTTGTATTTTTATCTGAAATGAATAACAACAACTATGTACAAACATATTTTTGTGAGTTCGTGTTAGAGGATTATATCAGTTTTCAGATATATCACTAACACCGTTGATCTATTTTAAACTTTAAGTTATAAATAGTTCACCTAGATTGCCAGTATACTGATCCACTTAAATTTTTACATAGACTTTGATTGTTCCAAGATACAAGATTAGATGATTTAAAAACTAAGTTAGCAGTGTGTCCCACCTCAGAATATACTCCCATATCAAGATTCACTGGATTCAGTCTTACAGGTGAATATACTTAATTGATATATGTCTCTGGGTTAGTGCGAGCCCTTTAAAGCTCAGGTTAGTACCACCGTACCGATAAAGAGATGAAGGCTCGATTTAGAGGTGTGTTCCACTTAGGAATCTTTTGACTGCAATTGTAATATCTTTCGACATATTCAATTTTGTGCAGGTTTTGGATTTAAAGAGCAAAAGTATTCAACAAGATCTAGGCCATTACTGACACAAAATCAGAAGATCTTGTATAATACCCCAGATATCAATTCTGTATAAAGAACTAATATCTCAGAATCAGGCAATCTCTCAAACGAAATTTCGGAGTACTAAGTCCATATATCCGAGATATGTTACCTACATATTAAGAAAGTTTTTGATTTAGGTTTATATCTCGAAAAAAATCTACTAAGTGTGAAAAAACCTACTGGAATATCATCAGTGAGACCGTTTATCACTTTTTAGCTATTCATTTCCCTAGTGTGCCGTGATTGTCTACTGATGAACTACCATTTCCACTTTTTACACTAAACTTTTTGTCTTTTTCTATGTTTTTGTACGTTTCTGAATTTTTAAATGTTTTTGTATTTTGTAGCACATTTCTCCCCATAAAATTAAAAACACTTTAAAAGAAGAAAATGACAAACCGATGCAGATTACGTTTCAACATCCTTCGCCTTGGTATCACCCTCGATAATTTCACCACTTGGTGACAAAATCCGCATACCGTTAAATTTCAAAAGATATTGAAATTTAGTTCTATCAAACGGTTTTGTGTAAAAGTCAGCTTTCTGTTCATCGGGTGTGGATTTTTTCAATTCTAATCAACTTCTTTTCGTAACAGTCATGAATGAAGTGATCTTGAATGTCCTGGGTGTTAGACGTCGGCTACCCAAAGTGATTTGACTATCCTCAATGAGTTCGAGTGCACGCCTTGGCCTAATGGATTGTGCTCTCGCCGAATATGGCGAACGACACTCGTCCTTTCGGCTTCTACGTGACTCGGGTTGTGGGAATCCATCGAGACTTTGGTGAGAGTTTGTAAATATCCAAATAGAGAGTGGAGCTAGTCATTAAGATGCGGGTTTTACCCCTAACTTAACAACTTCGTTCTTGAAAGTGTGGCTAAACCACGAGTCAGAGATGGAGAATTCCGTCGAGATATGGATTTAACTCCTAACTCATCGAAAGATTCTCATGCTGAGAGTAAAAATATGCGTAGAGTGAGCGATTTCATCGAGAGTTCTCTGTTTCCACACCTAATCTTGATCAAATCACTTGATTGTGGCATGCCGAGTATTTTCGAAAACGTGTGTGTTGTGTCAGCCTTAGGAAAGGCTATGTAGTTTTCCAGCCTTAGGAAAGACTACATTTGCGCGAAGCTGTAGTATGCGGTGTTCGCGCAACGTTGTAGTTTTAGCGAGTACAAGCGAGAGTATGTTCGTACATAACCCCTTACTGGGTTTGCACAAACGGTCTGTTGGTACTTAGACTATAGACTAGCTCAATCCTAAGACATCAACCCGGACTAGGTCAAGTCTTTTCTAATTCCCTATAGTTATGGCTCTGATACCAATCTGCCACACCCCAACCGATGGTGGAAACATTGGGGCGTGGCACTGAGCAAAACAGATTGTTCAAGAGAATCCATAACAAGTATTAATGTCATTATATTTAACTTTTAACGTCCCATACCATCAAACATATAAAACAAACAGTAATTACAAATATAGTCTCAAAAACAAATAGGTTGTTCCGACAACTCAGATTTATTTAGTTTGTTTCTAGACTCCCTAGCTTGTTCATCTTAGCACAGCAAGCAAAGCATCCTAATCAACCTGTCACATATGTTAAAATAAAGTTAATACACAGAGTGTGAACGTGAGTACACAAGTTTTCATAGTATATAGTATAGCGAAAGCGTTTACACATAACCAGCATGTAACACGTAGTAATGTGAATGAAGTAAGCTATCGACAATGATGCATGCAACCGATATGACTAGTTGTAGAATGCGCAACACATTATCACCACTGTGACCATGTGAAGTAAAGCCCTTAACAACCCCTGTCCACGACAGGTTCTGAGTCCAAACTATAGTACTATCGTTGCAAAGGTGTCAGGCAAACAATCACTGTGTAAACAAAACATACAAGCGTTTATCGAGTCACATATAACATGTGAGAGCGGTTAGCGTTAAAAGTGTTTGTGTTGTGTGTTGGTGTATGTTGATATAGTGAACATATGTAACACCCAAAAGTGTGTTAAGTAAAAAAAGGTTCGAGTATACTCACAGTAGGTGTTTAGCTAGTAAACACAGTACTTGGATTGAAGGGTGCGCGTTGGTGATTAGCCTGAGTATAGAACAGAAGCGTAAGTGTTGAACATTATGTGAACAGTGTGTCGTATGTCCATTCAATCAGTAGGTCATTCGACCAGCCGAGTTGCGTTTTGTTGGTTTCCGACTTTCGTTTCGTGCGTTGAGCGTCGCGTTGCGTTTAAGCGAGTTGCGAGTAAGCGTAGCGATGAGATAACTACATAACATTAAACAAGTAATCACCTAATCTAACATATAAATGCGTAAAAGTAAATCTGTGTTTTTAGTTTGAGTTGAGATTGCGTCGCGATAGAGTTGTGATTGCGTTTGCGAATAGCATCCCAAAACAGATATAATTCACACATAATTAAGGCACATAATAACACATAGAACAATACCCATAACTGCGTTTCGAGTTTGTATTGTGTTGTGATAGCGTGAAGTAACAATGCGATAAAGTGCGTTTAAAAGCGTTAACTGTGTTAAATGCGATAACTGCGTTTTGAAATAGCGTTGTGAATGATAGTTTAAAATATCGATTACTCCAACGTGTTAAAATATTATCGAATCTCGTGAGTACAAGTCAATTAAGCATGAAATGACAGATCTGAATAATGACATGTCTTGACTTTGACTTGACTTGACTTTGACTTAACTTTGACTTTGACTTGAAAGGTCGGGTTGTTACAGCCTCCCCTACTTTAGGGAATTTTGTCCCGAAATTAAGGCGCAAGTGTAACGAAGAGTTGTGGATATTTAGCCTTCATATCACTCTCGAGTTCCCAAGTGAACTCGGCGCCGTGTTTGCCTTTCCAGCGAACCTTCACTATAGGAATGCGAGAGCGTCGGAGTTTCTTGGTCTCTCGGTCCATGATTTCTACTGGCTTTTCCACGAAGTGTAGAGTTTTGTTAACTTGCAGATCCTCAAGAGGAACATGCAGGTTTTCTTTGGCTAGGCATTTCTTGAGGTTCGAGACGTGGAAAGTAGGGTGTACGTTGTTGAGTTCCTCTTGTAATTCGAATAGGTAGGCCACTTTACCAATTCTTTCCAGAATCTTAAAGGGACCAACGTATCGAGGCGCTAGCTTTCCTTTCTTTCCGAATCGGATCACTCCCTTCCAAGGTGAAACCATTAGGAGTACGTGATCACCAACTTCGAACTCAAGGGGTTTACGGCGTTTATCAGCATAACTCTTTTGACGACTTCACGCTTTCAAGTGATTGTCTCGTAACTGGAGGATCTTGTCAGTCGTTTCTTGTAATAACTCGTGCCATACATTAGGCGATCAACATTTTCTTCCATATAATGCCTCAAATTGTGCCATTTGAATGCTAGAGTGATAACTGTCGTTGTACGAGAATTCGACTAAAGGTAAATGTGAATCCCAATTACCACCAAAATCTATACCGCACGAGCGAAGCATGTCTTCAAGGGTGCGAATCGTGCGTACAGTCTGACCGTCGGTCTGGGGACGGAAAGCGGTACTGAGATTAAGAGTAGTACCGAGAACAGATTGAAAAGTTTCCCAAAGGCGCGAGGTGAATCGACCATCGCGATCAGAGATGATGTCACGAGGTGTCCCATGTCGACAAATAACTTCATCGGTATAGATTCGTGCTAATCGTTTAACCTTATAGTCTTTTCGTATCGGCAGAAAATGGGCGGATTTAGTAAGACGATCAACGATAACCCAAATGCTATTGTGACCTGATGGCGTGCGGGGGAGTTTCGTAATGAAATCCATATCCATAGTCTCCCATTTCCACATCGGGATTTCAGGTTGTTCGAGTAAGCCAGAGGGTCGTTGGTGTTCAGCCATGACCTTGTAGCAGGTCAGGCATTTCGACACATAGAGAGCGATATCCTTCTTAATACCTGGCCACCAATACCTGGCACGGAGGTCCTAGTACATTTTTTCGGCACCGGGATGAATGGAATATCAGGATTTGTGGGCTTCATTCAGCAAAATCTCAAAGAGATTATTGTGATTGGGAATCCAAATTCGGTCGAGATAGTGAAAAATACCATTCGGTTTATTCACTAGTTGGTTTTTGGATCCAAGTATTCATTCTTCCTTCAGGGTGTTCTCAAGAAAAAAAGGCATGTTGAGCGTTGCGAATAAGGGCTTCGAGGTCGTGTTGGGCTTGAACATTACGAACACTGTGTAAATAGCTTCGTCGGCTAAGAGCATCGACAACGACATTTGCTTTTCCTAGGTGGTAACAAATCTCACAGTCGTAGTCGTTGAGAAGTTCGACCCATCTGCATTGGCGCATATTAAGTTCTTTCTGATTCAAGATGTGTTGTAGTCTCTTATGGTCGGTGAAGACTGTACACTTAGTACCATATAGGTAGTGTCGCCAAATCTTTAATGCAAACACAACTACACTGAGTTCGAGATCAAGGGTTGTGTAGTTCTTCTCGTGAACCTTGAGCTTTCGAGACGCATATGCGATAACCTTGTCCCGTTGCATAAGAACACAACCAAGACCGAGGTTAGAGGCATCGTAATTGACTACAAAGTCGTCGTTTCCACCGGGTAGCCCGAGTATAGGAGTGTTGCAAAGCATACGCTTGAGAGTTTGAAAGTCTTCCTCTTGTTCGGTTCCCCAAATAAAAGGCTTGTCTTTATGCGTAAGAGGGGTGAGGGGAACGGCGATCTTAGAGAAATCGGCGATAAATCTACAATAGTAACCCGCCAATCTGAGAAAACAACGAACTTCGGATGGGGTTTTCGGCATAATCCAACTCTTAACTGCTTCAAGCTTTATGGGGTCGACGTGAATACCTTTACTTTTGACAATGTGATCGAGGAATTGAACCTCCTTAAGCCAAAATTCACACTTGGAGAACTTGGCGTAGACGTGATTTCCTTGAAGAAGTTCGAGTAATAAACGAAGATGTTGCGTGTGTTCGACTTTCGATTTCGAATAGATAAGGATATCATCAATAAACATTTGCACACGTGATTCACTAAATACATAAAGACTGCGGGGGCGTTGGTAAGACCAAAGGGCATAACAACAAATTCATAATGGTCGTAGCATGTTCGAAAAGAAGTTTTAGGGATATCTTCCTCCTGAATTCGCATTGATAATATCCAGAGCGTAGATCGATCATAGAGAAACACGTAGCGCCTTGCAATTGATCAAACAAATCATCGATTCGAGGTAAGGGATAGCAATTCTTGATAGTAAGCTTGTTGAGCTCCCTATAATCGATGCACAGTAGGAACGATCCATCCTTCTTTTTAAGGAAGAGGATAGGTGTGCCCCATGGAGATGTGCTAGGGCGCATGAAGCCTTTATCAAGTAATTCCTGGAGGTGACTGGAAAGTTCATGCATTTCGGACAGTGCGAGGCGATAAGGGGCTTTAGCAACAGGGTTAGCTCCAGGAATGAGGTCAATACGAAAATCAATATCACGAAACAGGGTTAGACCAGATAAATTGTCAGGAAAGACATTATGAAAATCACGAACCACGAGTACCTTTTCCATTGCTTTCTTTTCCTTCTCCGCTACTACAATATGTGCCAAGAAAGCCATGTATTCATTTCGGAGATGCTTGCTTGAAAGCAAGACATGAGTTTTCGTTCCTTCGAAGATACTTCACCATAGGCACAAAGTTGATCACCATTTGAAAGAGGGAAACGAATTATCTTTTAGAAGTAAACAACTTCAGCACGGTTTTCATGAAGAAAATCCATGCCTACTATGATATCAAAACTACAAAGTTGCATCGGGTTAAGATCGAACGGGAAAACGTGGTTGTTGAGTTTGAGAGTACAATCACGATGAACAGAAATAACGGTGAGGGTTCTTCCGGTGGCAATTTCTACGTCGAACATCGTCGGGAGGTTAGCGCGTTTACAGTTTAAGAGCTTTTCGAATTCAAGCGACACAAAACAGTTATTGGCTCCAATATCAAATAAACACGAAGCATAAATATCGTTAACAAGAAACATACCATTGACAACATTGTTGTCAGTTTAGGCTTGGCGGACGTTGATGTTGAAAGCTCGCCCACGGGCGGCTTGTTGTTGCTGTGGCTGCTGCTGTTGTTGTTGTTGCTGCGGTCTTGTTTCACCACATGGTTCGGGCAGACATTTGCGAAATGATTCGGGTCACCACATGCGTAGGAAGCTCGTGCATGAGCAGCGGTAGCAGGAGCTGCTAGGTTACCCCGGATAGCAA
This sequence comes from Helianthus tuberosus, assembly GCA_030545235.1. Classification (NCBI taxonomy): domain Eukaryota; kingdom Viridiplantae; phylum Streptophyta; class Magnoliopsida; order Asterales; family Asteraceae; genus Helianthus; species Helianthus tuberosus. The sequence goes on along the minus strand of JARYGA010007717.1, from coordinate 41,332 downwards.
GAGGTTGAGCTGGAGGTGCGGGAACTTGAACAACTTGAGCTTGTTGACGTGGGCCAGTGCGACAGTTCGCTGTGAAGTGTCTGTAGATGTTGCAGTGGACACAAAAACGCCAAGCTATCCCAGCTGGGTGATGGTAAGTGCAAGTAGGACAGAGAGGGTGAGGACCAGTGTACGCACGCTTAGCAGGCGGTGCATTGGTCACAGGTGCTGCGACTTAACGGTTCTGGTTCTGATTGGGTTGGACAGGAACAACGTTGAGAGGAGCGGCGGTGGCAGCACAGTTCTTGTTGTTGTTACCCTTGCGCTTGCGATTCTGACATGAAGACTTTGAAACTTGAGGTGCCATGGTTTCAGTAGCGGGAGCGGGAGTAGCAGTGACCTGGTGGAGATTCTTGGTTGAGGTCTGGAAATAACCAGCCAAAAATCGCTTACCATTAATCTCAGCTGCGAGTTGGAAGGTTTCCTCAATGGTAGTTGGTTTAACTGCTTGAACAAAGTCAGCTACACAATCGGGTAAAGCGGGGATATATTTCTTGATCGTGATATCTGGCGTTGACACTTGACCAGGACAGATGATACAGAGCTGCTTAAAGCGAGCGGTGAGACCAGCATTATCACCACCTTCTTGCTTGATACCCCAAAATGTCACACCCCAAAATACGTCGCAGCGGAATATAAAACGTAGTGGTGATGGAAGCTGGTGCCCATTTGTATCTTATTGAACGATGCATCCTAATGTTGGACATTTCAACTTAATTAAAACATAGATTTTAAAACATAATGACTTTAAGTTCGTCACAATCACACCATAGTTAAATTGTTTCGATCCTTATGGATCTTATTACATTGGTCCCAATTAGTTTTAAAAGTTTGTCCAAAACATTATCAAACCAAACATGCATCAACAACCACAAGATACGCCATAATTCCCGAAGCCGAACACAAGTACCTGTAGAAAACGTTAAAATCAAGTGTCAACACAAAGGAAGGTGAGTTCACATATTCAGATTCAAACAATTAATTCCAAAGGAAAACTTTCTGATTATGTGTTTATTTTAAAACATCCATATAATTTTTAGAAAGTCCATTTTACTTCCTTAATAAAATCCATGGGTCATCCGTCGCGGTTCAGAAACCAGACAATAAAGCTCTTACCAAGGTTTTGTATGTTAAATTCATAGCGTCAACTTTCAGACCTGTATGTTAGCTAGACAATACGAACTATATGTTTACCCTGCAGGGATAATCAAAGGTAGACATTAAACAGAATATCAATTCTTCGTTTAACTTGACACGGGGCGACCGGTCACGACGGGGTTGTCAACCCGATAGATCTACCAACAATTCCTCGCGTGCAATACTTAAATGATTAAACGACATCATGAGTGAGTGGTCCACTTGAGACTAATATGATATCTGCCTCACGTACAATATATATATCCTACTAATATGACAAATTTAATACACGAAGTACGAATCCCCTGATCCCCTCCCTTGGGACCAGGCCGACATCTGTCCCAACTTTACGGTCTGTTTCTCCTAGGAAACACTGTATCATCCCAATGTCCTCCAAACATTCATTCATCAAAACGTTTTAACTCGAAACGTATGATTTATCAACCTCCATATATTTTCAACGAATATATATATATATATTATAAAAAGGTATGTTTTAATCCAAAAACAATATTAAACCCTTTTATTGGCGTGTTCTACCCCCAAAATATATACAAAGCAGTAAAAAGAGGGGTTTAGTGACACTCACCTTTAGGTGCGTATTTTTAAATAGCGCAATCCCATAGTTTGATTTCTACACATCTTATTATATGTAGGAACGAGTTTTAAATCAATATACATATATACATCACAAACTCCTAAGTTTCTCTGTTTCTTAGAATTTTCACATAACTTTGAGATTTTTTCGAAAAATCATCGTTTTTGATTATGTTGACACATTAATATATATATGAGTCCAAATATATATATATATATATATATATATATATATATATATATATATATTTGCGACTTGAACGATTTTATTGGTGACCGTTATCATGTAAATCCATTAACACTCCCGTTTATACGTAATATATATACGATTTGCGCGTCGTAATATATATATACATAAACGTACACATAAATTAACACCGTAACACGCGTAATCTCGTTAACTTATCTATTTTGTCATTTTTAAGGCAAGCATACATAAAATATTTTATATGTACCAAATTCCAAGCTCAACAAACAAGTTACACGTTTAACGCGATTTTACCGTTTCTAACACATAAAACGCACAAGTATACATACATGGTCTAAATTTCCCACTATCATGTTAAAACTTAACATATTTTCACATTCCCATATTTAAATCACATGACACATTTTAACACATAAAGTTCACCCAAAAATTACCCGTATTTGTGTTCATTGAAAAACGTGTATTTTAGCGATTCGGTAACGTTTTCGGGCGTCGGAAGTCACGTATGACCAACCAAACACCAAGTAAACTTAATATTAGTCAAAATAATTGTTTTTAAACTAAAAATATTAGTTTACTTAATGATCTATGTCAGTTTCATAAATATCATTCAAAAAGCAGATTCTTGACCGTTTTACCGCATAGTTTTGCGTTAAACGTTACTAGAACCATCCCAACTCAGAATGACTGGATATTTTAACACAATACATGTTATTTACTGATTAAAATAGTGATCATAATCAGATTAGTGCAGTTTTTGTGTAAGTCACATAAATCATGCGATTTCACGTATTTTACAACTTCTAGTGCACCAAGTACAACATACAAAGCTAGCAAACTTTATGAAAAAGTTTTATATCATTTTTACACTTCAAATATTCATATTTTAGTGTTTAGAATCTGATCAAAATTATTTTTATCAAATCATATCTAAATAATCATTTCATGACTATCAATCATCACGCATGTTCAAGTAAATGCATCCAGTGCATCCATATAACATCATCATCATCTTATATGAACTAAAATATATATCCAACATATATTTAAATCATGTTCAAGTATTCATGAACAATCATATTCTACCCATGATTATCATCCAACCATTTATCATAAGTGCAAGACATGCATATTTTTACACATCTAAGACTTTTAACATCAAAAATTCATATGCATGCATACCTACACATACATACACGACAATATACATATATACATATGATTCTAAAAAAATTACTTTTCACATAAACTCATTTCAAATAAAAAAGCTTCCATATCACAACTTTTAAACATGCATGCATCATCATCCAAGAATCAATCAAACATGAATCAATCAAAAATCAAAACTCACATTCTAACATACTCACATACATGTGTACGGCCCCATGTATACACACACATACATCCATTTTTATTTTATTAAAAAACCCATTTGTTTTTAGTTTCAAGTTTGTGATTAAACTCAAGAACAAGAGAAACTTCCATCATTATCAAGAACATCAAAAATAAAAAACAAGGTTTTTAATATAAATTTTATACCTTCAAGTTCTTGAATGATTTTTAGTAAAAATTGATGGTGTGGGTCTTGATTGTTGCTTGAAACATCATAAAATCATTTCTAAACCACAAAAGGGACTTGAAACTTCTTTAATATGAGTATGAATCCTCAAGATTGAGTTGAAGAATAAAAAATAGAAGTGTTAGAGGGGTGTTTCGGCTGAATTATTTAGAGAGAGAGAGAGTTGGAGTGTTTTGAAAATGAGTTTCTTGGATTTGTAAGTCATAGAAGATTACACCAAAACATAATCATCACTCCACCTATTTTATGCCCACTAATTGAAGGAGAGAGAACATGCATGTGTGGCTGCCAACAAAAATTCTCTTTCATAAACACACACATATATATCGTATATATATACATATATATACAATCTAGAACAAAAGCTGGTATTTTACTGGATACCGGGTATTTTATCCAGCATTTTAACCTGTTTTAGCGCGTTTTAAATTTTTTTTAAGGCTCTATAAAAATAAACCCGCCAAAATATTACTAAACAATATTTTGTTTGTCTGGACTAGCTACATTGCCAGTATTTGGCAGTATGCGTGCTGTGCTGCGCGGTACGCGTTTAAAGTCGCAAAAATAGGGATTTAAGCGTTTTTATTTATTTTTATCATTCTATAGTAATAAACTCATCAAATTATTACTAAAATGATTATCAGTTTCCTTGACAGGCTGTGTTGACAGTATTTTGACGGTATACGCGCTGCATCGCGTGGTACACGCTTAAACTCGAAAAATAGAGTTTCTTAGCATTTTAATTTATTTGTCCTCACGAATATGATTAAAATTATTATTCTAATCATAACAGACTATTATTAGGTTTTTAACACTGATCAGGTGGTCACCGACGTTCGTTTCTTATTTTAACCATTACGCGATAAGCGTTTATCTTATCGTTGCCATCATAATTTTTACCAAGGTTTAAATTTACCAACTCATTAAATTCCACATATAAACATCATAATCAGTCAAATACAGCCTTTCATCTATTCACAACACGTGTTACAATTGTACGGTACGGCCTGAAAAGCCGGGTGTCACAGTCTCCCCCTGTTTAGGAAATTTCGTCCCCGAAATTTTTACTCTACAGGTTTTGTTTTCGCACTAGGTGGAAAAAGTAAAAACAAGCTTGATGAATATGGTCTTTTAGTTTCTGCGAGAAACTTTGATTCCTACGAAGAATCTTCATAGACCTATATTACACACATCCTCAATTCCTAATCTCACGTCTCAAAGCTCTCCACCCTTTCCAAGGTTCAACACATAGAAGCACTTAATCAAGAGGATTAAGTCAAAGTTCCACCATTTTGGGTTTATCATACGTACATTTACATATACATTACCCTGTACCTGAGATAGTCTGAGTTTATACATGATTGATTCAACTCGGGATGGGCTCTCGAAAGTATCAAATCTTATAAACTCGTCTTCTTTCTTCCTTGCAATCATTTCAGATATCCACAAATCGCACAATCAATAAATCACATATACGACTAGAATGCTGTAATCGCCTCTCCAGTTATTAACATAACTCTTCTGGCTATACGTACTCCTTCTACGATACCTCGATAAACTTCCATTTATCTTCCAAATAAATCTCTACAAAGAACAAAATCAGTGTATCATCCAGTATACACTTTCTCAAACTGGACCCAAACGATACATCATGTACACCACTCAATCCTTACGGTAGCTTGAGCCTATTAGCGACTGATCCAACTCAAGATGGGCTCTTGAAAGGACCAAATCAATGTGGCTCAGCTTTTCCATTCTCTACTAACTTATTAACATCCTTTTAAAGTAACTCCTTCAATACAACCAAATCTTCGATCTGAAATCGCAATAGTTTCCTTCAATTGTCCATGTAATCCTTCTGTCGATCAAATGGGCGACTTTTAACCTTCCCTTGATCTAGGCAAATCCTGTCGCTGGTTTGCCAGATAAACTAGGGTCTGGTTAATCGTTTTGCAACTTTAGCTTAACAAAGAGGAAATCAACACTTCCATCCATACCAGGCTTCAAACTGAGCAACCTAAATACTAGCGTGATAATTATTATTGTAGGATAACTCTGTCAAGGGCATGTGAGTATCCTAATTTCCTTCAAAATCCATCGTACATGCTCTCAACATTTCCTCCAATGGTTTGAAAAGCTTCCTCCTACTTTTCTATCCAATAAATCCCCTTTATCCTTTTTGGGGTTATTAGTGTCGAAGGCTGCACTAATTTAGAGAAATTCTTAATAAATCTCCGGTAGCACCCAGTAAGCCCTATGAATCATCGTACTTCCGACGGGGTCTTTGGCGCTCCTCATCATTTGATTGCTTCAATCTTAGACTGATCTACATGCATACCTTCCTCATTCCTCACCAACAACATGGTTATCTTCAAACGTTACTCATAATTCTCTTTGATTCGTGAATAGGCAAGTATGTCGTCAATGAATATTATCACAAATTTATCCGATTAGGGTTTCCATACCCTGTTCATGAGATTTACGAATATACATGGCGCATTAATTTAGTCAAAAGGCATGACTAATAACTCGTATTGGCTATATCATGTTTCGAAAGCAGTCCCCGAAATATCTTCATCAACATCCTTCAATTGATGATATCCTAATCGTAGATCGATCTTTATGTAGCAGCTGGATCCCGGTAGCTTGATCGAACAAATCGTTAATCCTCGGTAAATGGGTACCGATTCTCGATAGTCAACTTGTTCAGCTTTCTGAAATCATCACATATCCTAAAGGATTTATCCTTCTTTCTCTCAACAAAACAGATGCGCCTCAAAGCGAAAAGCTTGATCGAATGAAACCCTTGTCCAATAGCTCTTGAAACTGACTTGACATTTCTATCGTTCTCAGACGGTGCTTATTCTATAAGGAGATTGTGCAACTCGGCATAGCACTGGGTGCCAGATCGATTCGAAATTTAATCCGTCTCGCAAGGGGCAATCCAGGTAAGTCTTCAGGAAAAACTTCTGGATAATTGCGAACAACAGGAATCTCTCCGATATTCCTACATTTGGCCTTCATATCCTTCACGTTAACAAAGAACGCAGGTTAGCCTTTTCGCAACAACTTGAGCATCCTCATAATAATGACATCTAGCTCAATACTTAACACTCAGCTCTCCACACTCAACACTCGACTCGGTCGGTCTCCGCGAACAACTACCACCTCTCTACCATCATCGGGTCGAGATATCCTAGCTATCTTCTTCAAGCGATACTCCCCACTTCGTTCTTAGATAATCAATCCATCCTCGCATCTACTTCAAAGCTCCCCAACTTCACTGGAAATAAACCAACACTAGAACTATGATCTCCTAACTAAATACTACGTCCGCGAACGACCTCGCTAGTTTCTATCAACTTACCAATTGCTAGTTCTATCGGGCACTCTATACTCAGCTTACTTGTTGGTCAACACAATAATGATTCAAAGTTTTTCGAACAAAACTCAAGTCAGCTTTGGTATTAAAGTATGAACATAGATTGGCTTTTGATTCGAAACATACCAGTAATAGTAGAAGGACTCTCACATGCCTTCCTAGCACTCGCCTCAACGGATTAGCCCTTAGCATCCTGTATTTTCGGTTTTGGGCAATTTCTTTTGTTGTGTCCTTGTTCACCACATGCAAAGCGTCCTTCAAGCGCAACTCCATCCAATGTATTCTTAGCATAACACTTGGGAGTCACATGTCTGGTTCGGCCACATCTGGCGCACTTTCCCCGCTCATTCTCATGAGTCTTCCTCTCAGAACCACCCCTGTCATCCCTGGCATTATCCTTTTTTTCCAAACCACTAAAGTTAACCACATGCGCTTTCCCCGAACTGCGTTTCTCATCACACTTCTCGTCGGTATCTTTTCTCAAACTCTCAAACTTTCGCTTTCGTGAATCCCCAGATCTAGGCTCGGAATGCGGAATTATTTGAATGGTCGACCCGCTGTGACGGCTCAACATCACGCATACCGTTGCCATGTCATTGCATAGGACACCAGTAAATGATATTGGGTTACAACCCTGGATTGTTTTATATGTACATCTTAGTACTGTTCACAAGGTTAATGAAAAATCAAATTTACTCTCCGATTATATCATAACACAGGAACTACTAAAACTTTCTGATCATTATATCACCTGAAGGGTTTCTGATTATGTGTCCCACCAAAACCATGCCCGTGGGCATCACATCCACGTTCCTGGCCATTATTTTGGTTAGCATCACGCTGTTCCATGGCAGTATTAACGTGTTGGGCTATGAGTTGTGCCAACTCTTTTGGGGTAGTAGGTAGTCTAGAACCCTGTCTTGCTTTTGGCGGCATTTCTTCGTTTCTATTATCTACAACAATAATAATCACATAAGACGATAACCGAAAATAATTCAATCATTATATGTTAGTGGACTAAACATTGCGCATGTATAATATCCACATAATAATGAGAACAATTTTTAAACCAAAAGAAACCCATTTGATATTTATACAGGAAATTACATAGCTTGTTTTTAGTACAATGACTAATCAAAATTTGGCGTGTCTACATCAACACCCGCAATAAGTCTATATGAAATTTCCTCCTAAATATCCAAAAATTTGGCATGCAAGCCATATATAGGGTTCATCAAATGAGACATACAAAAAAAAACAACAGAAATAACCAACAACTAACGCTTCAATCCCTGGAAGCCCAACATCTTCCTTACAAGCTCTTCTAACTCATCATACTAGTCCATCTGTCCCTCTAAGTCTTTCATCTTGCCCTTCGTCGTCTCCAAGTCTCCGTATAACATGGCGAACAGACGATCGCAGTGAGAGCGATTGACCCAAATCTCCTTCTGCTTCTTTAAAGCGGACGCTGTCTTAGCGCTTGAAGTCGATGCGATCTCTCCAATGGGTCGAGTCCTCTTCCTATGACGAGTGTAGACTAAAAGACGTGTAGCAAAACACGTGACTCAATTAGCGGAATAGTCGACTCTGCAACAACGGGCGAAGGAATCATAAGTGTTGTGACACCTGTGCCTCTACGACCATCAAACAAATACGAAATTTATGAAATATTGTGTTTCATACTTGGGATTTGTAAAAATACATGTGTGTTGTTTGCACATATCAATTCATGTTCGATTTCAAGCTTTAAATCGCTTTCTGGAAGGTTATACGCGCACTGATGCGTAAATATACCAGTTTAATGCAACGAACACTACGGAATAGCGAAATAGGCTTAACATACCGTAAATAACCTTTACATAACTTAGAAATAAGTTTTGGAGGGTTTGGTGTGGCAAAATCAAGTTTATTCGCTTACAGGGACTAATTTCGACACACTGCGAAAGTATGCCGATTTTTACTGTAACGAACATTCTGGAACTTGATCATAAGTTAAATATGCCCTAAATATCCTTTACATAGCTTATAAATAGGCTTTGAGGTGTTTGGTGCGCAAAAATAAACTTCTTGATCAATAGGGACTAAAAGCGTCAAAAAGTGCATAAGTTTGCATTTTCGCGCATATCTTACGTTCTGAATACATCCGGACATCCAAAAATTTATGTAATTATTAAAATATTTTATTTTAGTGATTGTCTTGATAAAAATCCATTCGTCGGGTAATTTGGACCGTTTTTCGCGTTCGTTCGTGTTTCGTCGTAATTAACCGAATAACGCAACCGTACGGTCAAACGAACCAACATCCGAGATATTTTTGAGCATGTTTCATGTTCCCTATACTTTAGCTTCATTTTAGAGCCTTTAAATGGGATTAACGGGGCTTAAACGTGTAAAAAATGCATCAAAAACCATGTTTTGCACATTCAGGGACCAAAATTGACAATCTGCCATAGTTATCTTAGGAAGGGACCAAAATGGGAAATCTGATTTTCAGCTTGTTCCAGCTGTTCCCCTCATTTTCACATGGTTTACAACTTACTATGGGCTATTTTTAAGGTGCCCATGGTTTTGCAAAACCATGGGTGCATGTGTACGGTCCAGATTTAAGCTCGGTTTTCGAGGAACGATCCTAACGGTCCTAGAAATCCTATAAATACCCATGCTCCTCATTGTTGCAACTCACACAATATGATCTATTTACTCTAAGTTAGGGCTTAGCACCTCATACCTGAGCAAGTTGGATCTAGATTTCCATTCTTGGACCTTTTGTAAGTCCTCTTTCGTTCTTTTACGTGTTTTTAGCATGAAAGTCAAACTTTGTTTCACTTTCTGCGTTGACCAGTTTATGGTCAACACGAAGTTCGTTTGAACTTCATAACGTGCGTGTAATCACGATGGTTTTAGTCTCTTATGACTATACCTACTGATTACCACGTTATCTAGGCATAGTGGCGAGTCGTAGTTTCGGCCAAAATACGTATTCTTGCGTATTTTGTAACTAAACTACTTTTAGGTATCAAAACCGTTTGTTTTGATACCAAACCTGTTTTTAAACCTCGTTAAACATGTTTTAACATGTTTAGCTCGTCACTTTAGGTTTAGTGCTTATGTAGGGTCGTAAGGTAAGCGGTCTAAACAACCACTTATACTTTCGAACCCGACCCGTTTGGTCGATCATTAGGATCAGACCAAACACATTAGGTGACCATAGTTGCATAGGGAATAACCTTCTGAGGTTATACCTTATGGTCACTTCATTTAAGTAGTTGTATGATAGGTAGTTTATATGCCTTAGGTAAATGACCAAAATGCCCTTTTTGGCGCATAAATTTATTTTAAGCGTATGCAACATAATTTTTTATATCTAAACTAACAAGACAACAATATTAGACATATTAAGACATATAATACTTGTCATAGGACTAGTTAGGCATTCCGAACGCGTATTACGCGAACGACGCGTTTTACGCGAACGACGCGTTAAAGTGACGTAAGCTACCTAAACGGGTCATAATGGGTCGTAAGCACTTAGGTTAGGATTCATTTTAGTATGTAGGCTTTGTTAAACCATATTACATGAGTTCCTATACTCATTTGGTTTATGAAACCTCATTCTATCCGATCTTCCGATTTAGGTCCGTTTATTTACATAATTACCTATATTAGGTGGCGTTTGATTCCGTGATCCCTGTAGCTTTGCTTGGTTGTTATTCAAGACTTCTAAGCAATCTCAAGTGAGTACATAGACCCCTCTTTTACTGTTATCAAATGTTTTAGGGTGAAACACATGTGCCTACTTGTTACTTTCGTGTTTTCCATGTTTTCATATCATATACTTGCTATGTTCATTAGTACACTATTAATACATGATGTCATTATGTTTTGCTATGTATGTTCACTTAACATGCTAGCACAATTGTTTACGTTTTGAACCATTTGTAATCGTTGGATGTATGCGAACCATTTGTGATCATTGGATGTATGTGAACCATTTGTAATCGTTGGATTTATGTGAACCGTTTGTAACCATTTGATTTATGTGAACCATTTGTAACTGTTTGAACCATTGGGTTAGGGAAGTGATTAGGTAACGGGGCGGGTGTAATGTGTTAAAGGTATGGTGGATACACCACTGGTACTTCCTATATATAAGTGCTTTTAACACATTATATATCGTTGCGTCATCTAGATCACTTGGGTAAACGATTTTGAAACAATGTAACACAATTATGTTTTCTGAATAATATAAACCATACGAGTCTTATCAACAAGTTTCTACGAGATCTTTTACGATTCGATTTAATAAAACAAAATGTTTTGGAGTTAAGAATCATGGCTATGATATTTTATAAATCATATCCAACTTGATTTGAGTTGGTTAATTATGTCGCAATACTATACTTTTCAAAATAAGGTTTTTAAGTAAGTATTGCAACATGTAAAACGAGCCATGAATCTGACACTCACATAAAACCTATGTACTTGCCGGCATTTTTATGCTGACGTATTTTCACATGTGTTTCAGGTACCATAGTTGATGATATTTTATGATGTTATTGATGCGACTTAATAACAATAAAGGTCTATGTGTTCATGTTTTGTTTCTAATTCCAATGTAATGTAATACATTTAATTAAATAAAACGAAATTGTTTCATCCATGGTTGTGAAACAATGATTCTGTTACAACACTCCCCGACGTTTCCGCCACGTCTTGTTGTTTTACGTGGTCGGGGTGTGACAGAAAAGTTGGTATCAGAGCCAATGGTTATAGGGAATTAGGTTATTAGTAATGCTTTGACCTAGACTATAACCTTCCTAGGACCCTAACGTGAGTTTACTTGCGTTTAGTCATAAAATAATACCGTTGCATTTCTTTAGGAAGCAACCACAATAAGAACACAAAATTCGAATCTGCTTTGAAAACTAATCATCTGTTCTAGGATGATTTATTATAAGGTTACGAACCTTCAAAGTTTTCAAATTCTCGTCAAAGTTTGGGGCTACATAATGTGAACAGTGCAAACTGGAAGGGTAGGTGCCTGTACCCAGAGCTTTCTGTCTAAGGCTAGAGTGTTCGTACAAATCCGCAGTATCGGACCAGTCACTCTTACCTGGGAACTCTTGGGGTGAGTGTCCACTTATAGGCGAGCATGTCTTCGCGATACATTATGAGGACCTATTTACTTTGATTCAGCCTTTGTGTGTCGTTTGTTTGCTTCGTGGTTCAAACAAATGACCGTCACCCATGATTTTTGGTCGGTAATTGTAACATTCTATTCTTACCCAATGCCATTTCATTTGTTTTCTCTCTTGTTTCCCCTTTTTAGAATGCCTCCACGACGCGAAAATCAGGTACCTATTGAAGAGCTGGCAGATTTCATTACGCAGCAAGTGACTGCTGCAATCCCAAACATCGTTGCTCAATGTAACCAAGCTCTCAACAACAATAATGCCCCCTGCAACTTCAAGACGTTCAACTCGGCTAAGCCATTAAAGTTTTCTGGGTCTCAAGGAGCGACTGCACTTCTGCAATGGTTCGAGAGTCTAGAGAGTACCTTCAGGCATGTTCAATGCCCAAATGAGCGAAAGGAAGAATTCGCATCTAGTGTCTTTGAGAAACGAGCTTTGACATGGTGGAATGGTGTGATGAGAGATAGGGGTGCCGATGTGGCACTGGCTCAAACGTGGGAAGAGCTTCGAGCTCTGATGATGAAGGAATTTTGTCCTCGTCACGAGATCAGGGCCTTGGAAAGGGAATTCGACGATCTTAAGCAAGATAGCGGTGAGCATCGAGCCTACACGGATCGTTATGAGGAGTTAAGTCTGTTATGCCCGAATATGGTTACGCCTTTGGATAAGGCAATCAAATAGTACATTGATGGCCTCCCTGTCCCAGTACAAGACATTTTGACTGGTAGTAACCCCACTACGGTTAGGCAGGCCATTGAGCTATCTGCTACCTTGACTGAATCTCAAATCAGGAAAGGTAAACTTTTCCGAAAAGGTGATAAGAAACCAATCGAGGAATCGAAACCCAAAGATGAGCAGACTGAATCCTCCAAGAAATCAAGGAAGCGAAAAGCTTCCCAGAACTTCACCGTGGTTGCTCACAATGATCAAGCTGCCCCCAACCAACCAGCTCAACCCCCTGCTAGGAAGGCATACAACGGAACTGCACCCTTATGCAACCAATGTAACCTTCATCATCATGCTAGTGTGAAGTGCCGCAAATGCCAAATTTGTGGACTTATAGGTCACACAGCAAGAGTTTTCCGAGCTGAAGTTGCACCAAATCAACCTGACAACAATCCTGCTCAAGCTCATTTTCCACCAGGTTCTTGCTACAACTGTGGCGAGATGGGTCATTTCCGAAGAAATTGCCCAAAGCTTGCTAATGCAAATCCAGCATAGGGATGAGCATCTGACTAACTAGAAGAGAACGCCGTTTAGAAATAATCACGTCTTATGTATTATTTTCTTTTGTTGTCAAGGTCCATGAAACAGTTGTTATCGCTGTTTATAAATAAATCTTTTATTTACATTGCAATGTATTTATGTGGTTGCATGTATAAACAACATATCCCCTACAATACCGACAATCAGGGAATCATATTCCTTGAAGAATAGACTACCCCCAAAATTCTTCCATTTTATGATCTCTTGTGTTTTCCACGAAAATCCTAAGTACCCGTTTCTTCCAAAGAAACGAAGTACAAGGCGCAAGTTACAACTCTGGACGAAAACCCAAATTACCACTATAAATCCTTAATAGGGTACCTAAGGGTATTTTCGTAAATCCTAAAATTGTTGTGTACCTTAATTCGAATATTACGTTTCTTTGAAAAACAAAATCGAATTTTTGGAAGATCGTCCTATCTTCATAGATAGATTCTTGAAAATGATTAAAGTGCCAATGAAATCCACGGATTGGATTCCTAGTGTGCTTTAAATATCCATGTCCAAAGATAACAAATTAAATGTCAAATTAAACAAATATGTGATTATATGCTTATGTGTTCCCTTTTATGTTTTTGTGTGATCCAAGTTTTTGTTATCCAAATCCTCGTAGAATCTTCCATATCTTCGTATAAGGGATTCATAGTAGGATATCCAAAGGTACTACCTTAAATCCTTAATGGGCTTCTACGTAATAGTAAAGACCCTTGGATTATAATGTACTATTCCATAATTAGACCCCTTGAGTGGTCTAGTTAAACAGATTGATCCAAAAATATGGTTAGGAATATCATGTGATGATATAGCTGAAAAGACTCCTTGGTGGTCTAATTAAAGAGATCATTTGTCGATCTAATTAAAAGGACCCTATGATAGTCTAGTGATACTCATCACAGGTTTGATTTTCTTCTCCTTCACATTACAAAACAAACTGTGCGGACTGTGCAAGTAATTACGTTATTATGGATGCATACATAATTATGGAATTCAGTGCACAGAAACCACATCAAGTTTTGTCATGTGTCTAGAGTTGACTCAATTCATTTCCGTTTCTGAAGAATACCCATTGAGGAAAATGACTCATTCTGTTCATTTTCGTTTCTGAAGAATATCCATCAAGGGAAATGAATATTCATGATTTTTCCGTTCATTTTCGTTTCTGAAGAATACCCATTGAGGAAAATGACTCATTCCGTACATTTTCATTTCTGAAGAATATCCATCGAGGGAAATGAATATTCTTGATTTTTCCGTTCATTTTCGTTTCTGAAGAATACCCATTGAGGAAAATGACTCATTCCGTTCATTTTCGTTTCTGAAGAATATCCATCGAGGGAAATGAATATTCTTGATTTTTCCTTCATTTCCGTTTCTGAAGAATACCCATTGAGGAAAATGACTCATTCCGTTCATTTTCGTTTCTGAAGAATATCCATCGAGGGAAATGAATATTCTTGATTTTTCCTTCATTTCCGTTTCTAAAGAATACCCATTGAGGAAAATGAACCATTCCGTTCATTTTCATTTTTGAAGAATATCCATCGAGGGAAATGAATATTCTTGATTTTTCCGTTCATTTTCGTTTCTGAAGAATATCCATCAAGGGAAATTAATATCTTTGATTTTCCTTCATATTCATTTTTAAAGATTGTCCGTTGAGAGAAATGATAGAATTATGCCTTGCATAATCTTTGATGGGTTATTCTACGTAAATAGATAAACACCCTAGATTCCATGCAAGGCAATTATATAACACAGCGTCACAGACAGACTCCTACGAATAAATTTCGGGACGAAATTTTCTAAATGGGGGAGACTGTGACACTTGTGCCTCTGCGACCATCAAACAAATACCAAATTTATGAAATATTGTGTTTCATACTTGGGATTTGTAAAAATACGTGTATTGTTTGCACATATCAATTCATGTTCGATTTCAAGCTTTAAATCGCTTTCTGGAAGGTTATACGCGCACTGATGCGTAAATATAACCAGTTTAATGCAAAGAACACTTCGAAATAGAGAAATAGGCTTAACATACCTTGAATAACCTTTACATAACTTAGAAATAAGTTTTGGAGGGTTTGGTGTGGCGAAATCAAGTTTATTCGCTTACAGAGACTAATTTTGACAAACTACGAAAGTATGCCGATTTTTACTGTAATGAACATTCTGGAACTTGATCATAAGTTAAATATGCCCTAAATATCCTTTACATAGCTTATAAATAGGCTTTGAGGTGTTTGGTGCGCAAAAATAAACTTTCTTGATCAATAGGGACTAAAAGCGTCAAAAAGTGCATAAGTTTGCATTTTCGCGCATATCTTACGTTCTGAAAACATCCGGACATCCAAAAATTTATGTAATCATTAAAATATTTTATTTTAGTGATTGGCTTGATAAAAATCCATTCGTCGCGTAATTTGGACCGTTTTTCGCGTTCGTTCGTGTTTCGTCGTAATTAACCGAATAACGTAACCGTACGGTCAAACGAACCGACATCCGAGATATTTTTGAGCATGTTTCATGTTCCCTATACTTTAACTTCATTTTAGAACCTTGAAATGGGATTAACGGGGCTTAAACTTGTCAAAAATGCATCAAAAACCATGTTTTGCACATTCAGGGACCAAAATTGACAATCTGCCATAGTTATTTTAGGAAGGGACCAAAATGGAAAATCTGATTTTCAGCTTGTTCTAGCTGTTCCCCTCATTTTCAAATGGTTTATAACTTACTATGGGCTATTTTTAAGGTGCCCATGGTTTTGCAAAACCATGGGTGCATGTGTATGGTCCAGATTTAAGCTCGGTTTTCGAGGAACGATCCTAACGGTCCTAGAAATCCTATAAATACCCATGCTCCTCATTGTTGCAACTCACACAATCTGATCTATTTTCTCTAAGTTGGGGCTTAGCACCTCATACCTGAGCAAGTTGGATCTAGATTTCCATTCTTGGACCTTTTATAAGTCATCTTTCGTTCTTTTACGCGTTTTTAGCACGAAAGTCAAACTTTGTTTGACTTTCTGCATTGACCAGTTTATGGTCAACACGAAGTTTGTTTGAACTTCATAATGTGAGCGTAATCATGATAGTTTTAGTCTCTTATGACTATACCTACTAATTACCACGTTATCTAGGCATAGTAGCGAGTCGTAGTTTCGGCCAAAATACGTACTCTTGCGTATTTTGTAACCAAACTACTTTTAGGTATCAAAACCGTTTGTTTTGATACCAAACCTGTTTTCAAACCTCGTTAAACACGTTTTAACATGTTTAGCTCGTCACTTTAGGTTTAGTGCTTATGTAGGGTCGTAAGGTAAGCGGTCTAAACAACCGCTTATACTTTCGAACCCGACCCGTTTGGTCGATCATTAAGATCCGACCAAACACATTAGGTGACCATAGTTGCATAGGGAATAACCTTCTGAGGTTATACCATATGGTCACTTCGTTTAAGTAGTTGTATGATAGGTAGTTTATATGCCATAGGTAAATGACCAAAATGCCCTTTTTGGCGCATAAATTTATTTTAAGCATATGTAACAAAATTTTTTATATCTAAACTGATTAAACAACAATATTAGACATATTAAGGCATCTAATACTTGTCATAGGACTAGTTAGGCATTCTGAACGCGTTTTACGCGAACAACGCGTTAAAGTGGCGTAAGCTACCTAAACGGGTCATAGTGGGTCGTAAGCACTTAGGTTAGGTTTCATTTTAGTATGTAGGCTTTGTTAAACCATATTAAATGAGTTCCTATACTCATTTGGTTTATGAAACCTCATTCTATCCGATCTTCCGATTTAGGTCCGTTTATTTACATAATTACCTATATTAGGTGGCGTTTGATTCCGTGATCCCTCTAGCTTTCCTTGGTTGTTATTCAAGACTTCTAAGCAATCTCAAGTGAGTACATAGACCCTTCTTTTACTGTTTTCAAATGTTTTGGGGTGAAACACATGTGCCTACTTGTTTCTTTCGTGTTTTCCATGTTTTCATATCATATACTTGCTATGTTCATTAGTACTCTATTAGTACATGATTTCATTATGTTTTGCTATGTATGTT
This sequence comes from Helianthus tuberosus, assembly GCA_030545235.1. NCBI lineage: Eukaryota > Viridiplantae > Streptophyta > Magnoliopsida > Asterales > Asteraceae > Helianthus > Helianthus tuberosus. Next base: position 23,855 of record JARYGA010007717.1, on the reverse strand, counting down.
CACTTAACATGCTAGCACAATTGTTTACGATTTGAACCATTTGTAATCGTTGGATGTATGCGAACCATTTGTGATCATTGGATGTATGTGAACCATTTGTAATCGTTGGATTTATGTGAACCGTTTGTAACCATTTGATTTTATGTGAACCATTAGTAACTGTTTGAACCATTGGGTTAGGGAAGTGATTAGGTAACGGGGAGGGTGTAATGTGTTAAAAGCATGGTGGATACGCCGCTGGTACTTCCTATATATAAATGCTTTTAACACATTATATGTCGTTGCGTTATCTAGATCACTTGGGTAAACGATTTTGAAACAATGTCGCACAATTATGTTTTCTGAATAATATAAACCATACGAGTCTTATTAACGAGTTTCTACGAGATGTTTTACGATTTGATTTAATAAAACAAAATGTTTTGGAGTTAAGAATCATGGATACGAGATTTTATAAATCATATCGAACTTGATTTGAGTTGGTTAATTATGTCGCAATACTATACTTTTCAAAATAAGGTTTTTAAATAAGTATTGCAACATGTAAAACGAGCCATGAATCTGACACTCACATAAAACCTATGTACTCGCCGGCATTTTTATGCTGACGTATTTTCACATGTGTTTCAGGTACCATAGTTGATCATATTTGATAATGATATTGATGCATGCTCACATAGGAACGGACGAGGCCTTAGCGACTTAATGACAATAAAAGTCTATTTGTTCATGTTTTGTTTCTAATTCCAATGTAATGTAATACATTTAATTAAATAAAACGAAATTGTTTCATCCATGGTTGTGAAACAATGATTCTATTACAACACTCCCCATCGTTTCTGCCACGTCTTGTTGTTTTACGTGGTCGGGGTGTGACAAGTGTAGGCTCAACAATATCAGTGAGCAGGACTAATAATGGCTCTATAGGCCAAGACGTGACATATCGTAACCGTACAAAGTTAGTGTGTGGTCAAATGAATAATAACACATAAGGCCCAAATAAACAGAAAATCACGTATGCACATAAACACATAAGGATTTTTATACATGATAAAATTTCCATTTTTATTTAAAATTCTTGGCTTCGAGAATTTTGGACTTTACATCTCAAAATTCTTCGGTTGAAGTCTAGTGTTTTCTCCCGAAAACATCTAGTTCGCTAACAACCATTGGCTCTGATACCAACTTCTGTCACACCCAAAATACGTCGCAACGGAATACAAAACGTAGTGGTGACGGAAGCTGGTGCCCATTTGTATCTTGCTGAACGATGAATCGTAATGTTGGACATTTCAACTTAATTAAAACATAGATTTTAAAACATAATGTCTTAAAGTTCGTCACAATCACACCTTAGTTAAATTGTTTCGTTCCTTATGGATCTTATTACATTGGTCCTAATTAGTTTTAAAAGTTTGTCCAAAACATTATCAAACCAAACATGCATCAACAACCACAAGATACGCCATAATTCCCGAAGCCGAACTCAAGTACCTGTAGAACACGTTAAAATCAAGTGTCAACACGAAGGAAGGTGAGTTCACATATTCACATTCAAACAATTCATTTCAAAGGAAAACTTTCTGATTATGTGTTTATTTTAAAACATCCATATAATTTTTAGAAAGTCCATTTTACTTCCTTAATAAAATCCATGGGTCATCCGTCGCGGTTCAGAAACCTGACAATAAAGCTCTTACCCAGGTTTTGTATATTAAATTCATAGCGTCAACTTTCAGACTTATATGTTAGCTAGACAATACGAACTATATATTTACCATCCAGGGATAATCAAAGCTAGACATTAAACAGAATATCAATTCGTCGTTTGACTTGACACGGGGCGACCGGTCATGACGGGTTATCGACCCGATAGATCTACCAACAATTCATCGCGTGCAATACTTAAATGATTAAACGACATCATGGGCGCGTGGTCCACTTGAGACCAATATGATGTCTGCCTCACGTACAATATATATATATCGTACCAATATGAAAAATTTAATACATGAAGTTGTACGATCCGCTAATCCCCTCCCTTGGACCAGGCCGACATCCGTCCCAACTTTACGGTCTGTTTCTCCTCGGAAACATCGTATCATCCCAATGTCCTCCAAACATTCATTCATCAAAACGTTTTAACTCGAAACGTATGATTTATCAAACTCCATATATTTTCAACGAAAATATATATATATTTTTATAAAAAGGTATGTTTTAATCCAAAAACATTATTAAACCCTTTTATTGGCGTGTTCTACCCCCAAAGTATATACAAAGCAGTAAAAAGAGTGGTTTAGTGACACTCACCTTTGGGTGCGTATTTTTAAATAGCGCAATCCCACAGTTTGATTTCTACTCGTCCTATTATATGTAGGAACGAGTTTTAAATCAATATACATATATACATCACAAAATCTTAAGTTTCTCTGTTTCTTAGAATTTTCACATAACTTTGAGATTTTCTCGAAAAATCATCGTTTTTGATTATGTTGGCATATTAATATATATATATATATATATATATATATATGAGTCCATATATATATATATATATTTTATATTTTTGCTACTTGAATGATTTTGTTGGTGACCGTTATCATGTAAATCCATTAACACTCCCGTTTATACGTAATATATCTACGATTTGCGCGTCGTAATATATATACCTAAACGTACACATAAATTAACATCATAACATGCGTAATCTTGTTAACTTATCTATTTTGTCATTTTTAAGACAAGCATTCATAAAATATTTTATATGTACCAAATTTCAAGCTCGACAAACAAGTTACACGTTTAACGCGATTTTACCGTTTCTACCACATAAAACGCACAAGTATACATACATGGTCTAAATTTCCCACTATCATGTTAAAACTTAACATATTTTCACATTCCCATATTTAAATCACATGACACATTTTAACACATAAGGTTCACCCAAAAATTACCCATACTAGTGTTCATTGAAAAACGTGTATTTTAAAGATTCGGTAACGTTTTCGGGCGTCGGAAGTCACGTATGACCAACCAAACACCAAGTAAACTTAATATTATTCAAAATACTTGTTTTTAAACTAAAAATATTAGTTTACTTAGTCATTTTCATAAATATCATTCCAAAAGCCTATTTTTGACCGTTTTACCGCATAGTTTTGCGTTAAACGTTACTATAACCATCCCAACTCGGAATGACTTGATATTTTAACACAATACATGTTATTTACGGATTAAAATAGTGATCATAATCAGATTAGTGCAGTTTTTGTGTAAGTCACATAAATCATGCGATTTTACGTATTTTACTACTTCTAGTGCACCAAGTACAACATACAAAGCTAGCAAACTTTAGGACAAAGTTTTATATCATTTTTACACTTCAAATATTCATATTTTAGTGTTTAGAATCTGATAAAAATTATTTTTATCAAATCATATCTAAATCATCATTTCATGACCATTAATCATCATGCACGTTCAAGTAAATGCATCTAGTGCATCCATATAACATCATCATCATTTTATATGAACTAAAATATATATCCAACATATATTTAAATCATGTTCAAGTATTCAAGAACAATCATATTCTACCCATGATTATCATCCAACCAGTGAAGTCTTTAGGACCGCAGGCCTTGAATTGCTTAAAGCTGAAGGGAGCTTTTGGCGAGTCGCTCTTAGATTCGACGGACGAGTTGCTGCTGACCTCATTAATCTCACTGACGATATGAGGTATGACTTTAGCCATTTCCTTGGAAACAAGAGAAGCGATACACTTGTCATCTCTACTCCTCTGAGCATTTTGACGAGTGTGAGAGACAAGGGAAGACGTTGTCTGCAGCAGACATCATCACATGTCTTAGACGATATAATCGAGCCTCATCATACGGTGTTTAACCAACATACTTATTATTATTATTAGATAAAGCATAGGAACATGTCGGCACATAGGCACATAAGCACATAGTCCACGTAAGCACAGAAACACATAGGAGCACATAATCCACGTAAGTACATATTTTGTACGTATTCACCTTCCTATTTTGCACGTATTCACCTACATATTTTGCACGTATTCACCTATATTTTAAAGCTGCGAAATGGTATCGAGAGTTGCGTGCGATAATCGAGTAGCGATAGCGAGTAGCATAAACAGCGAATAGCACTGCGAGTAGTATAGAGTACGAGATTTCATAGTTTGTCTGTGATTAGTTTTTAGATTTCCAAGCGGTGTGTGTGTTGAGTGTGTTTGTAGAGCGAAAAGCGAATAGTTTCCAGAATCGATACACATAAATATTTAAACACACAAAACACATAAAATCGATAGCTCATCAAATCAGTGATTGCGGGCTTGTATCGAAATTTGAATGTCCTGGGTGTTATACGGCGGCTACCCAAAGTGATTCGACTATCCTCAACGAGTTCGAGTGCACGCCTTGGCCTAATGGATTGTGCTCTCACCGAATATGGCGAACGACACTCATCCTTTCGTCTTCCACGCGGCTCGGGTTGTGGGAATCCATCGAGACTTTGGTGAGGGTTTTTAAATATCCAAATAGAGAGTGGAGCTAGTCATTAAGATGCGGGTTTTACCCCTAACTTAACAACTTCGTTCTTGAAAGTATGGCTAAACCACCAGTCAGAGATGGAGAATTCCGTCGAGATATGGATTTCACTCCTAACTCGCTGAAATATTTTCGTGCTGAGAGTAAAAAATACGCGTAGAGTGAGCGATTTCATCGAGAGTTCTCGGTTTCCACACCTAATCTTGATCAAATCACTCGATTGTGGCATGCAAGTATTTTCGAAAATGTGCGTGTTGTGTCAGCCTTAGGAAAGGCTATGTAGTTTTCCAGCCTTAGGAAAGACTGCATTTGCGCGAAGCTGTAGTATGCGGTGTTCGTGTAAAGTTGTAGTTTTAGCGAGTACAAGCGAGAGTAAGTTCGTACAAAACCCCTTACTGGGTTTGTACAAATGGTCTGTTGGTACTTAGACTATAGACTAGGTCAATCCTAAGACATCAACCCCGACTAGGTCGAGTCTTTCCTAATTCTCTATAGTTATGGCTCTGATACCAATCTGCCACACCCCAACCGATGGCGGAAACATCGGGGCGTGGCACTGAGCAAAACAGATTGTTCAAGAGAATCCATAACAACTATTAATGTCATTATATTTAATGTTTAACGTCCCATACCATCAAACATATAAAACAAACAGTCATTACAGATATAGTCTCAAAAACAAATAAGTTGTTCCGACAACTCAGATTTATTTAGTTTGTTTCTACACTCCCTAACTTGTTCATCTTAGCACATCATGCAAATCATCGTAATTAACCTGTCATATATGTTAAAATAAAGTCAATAAACAGAGTGTAAAGGTGAGTACACAAGTTTGCATAGTATATAGTGTACCGAAAGCGTTTACGCATAGCCAGCATGTAACACGTAGTAATGTGAATCAAGTAAGCTATCGACAATGACGCATGCAACCGACATGACTGCGAGTTGTAGAATGCGCTACACATTATCACCACTTTGACCATGTGAAGTAAAGCCCTTAACAACCCATGTCCACGACAGGTGCTTAGTCCAAACTATAGTACTATGATTGCTAAGGTGTCAGGCAAACAATCACTGTGTAAACATAACATATAATCGTTCATCGAGACACGTATAACATGCGAGAGCGGTTAGCGTTAAAAGTGTTTGTATTGTGTATTGGTGTATGTTGATATAGTGAACGTATGTAACACCCAAAAGTGCGTTAAGAGAAAAAGGGTTCGAGTATACTCACAGTCGGTGTTTAGCTAGTAAACACAGTACTTGGATTGAAGGGAGCGCGTTGGTGATTAACCTGAGTATAGAATAGTAGCGTAAGCGTTGAACATCGTGTGAACAGTGCATCAGATGAGATAAGTGTTGAATGATGAGTCGAAAGGGATGGTCATCCGGACGGATGACCATTCGAACGGATAGCCAGTCGAATGAGCGTAGGTGTTTGTAAAATGTTTTGAAACTTTTGAAGTTTTCGTTGTAGTATCAAGTCATCCGGTCGAATGATCACCCGGACGGATGGCCATTCGATCGGATGGCTATTCGATTGAGAGTTTGATATTTGAAGCTCGAACAAATTGTTTAAGTGTTGAAAGTTATAAAGGACAAGTCACCTGGTCGAATGTCATTCGATCGGATGGTCATCCGATCGGATGGCTATTCGATTGGGCGACCTGTTGTTTTGAAAACTTGTGGAATTTTCTAAGTTAAAAAGTTTGTAATTTAACGGAGACGGCGTGATGACGTGTCAAACAATGGAAACATATTAAGGACCAGCCCATCCGATCGGATAGAAATCACCCCATTCGATCTTACTCACTGTTCTTTTGTTGAAGTTTCATGTTCAACCCGTGAATCGGTCGTCTCTTCGGTGCAAATCCATTCCGTGACAACCCGAGATTTCAAGACTTTTCCTTTACGCGTCACATGTGTTGCAATCCTGTTTTATATTTAGTTGTACATTGTATCATGTGTATTATGTTGGAATGTTTTTAGTATAAGTTATTTAGTGGTTTAATGATTGAATATTTCAAAGAAACCTTTAATGACAAAATGGCAAAAACCCTTTTTCGTCACAACATAGCTCGACGAAGAATGAACTTCGTCATTGACTTGCTCGACGAAGAACTGCTCGACGAAGAATGATCTTCATCATCATGGTGTCCGACGAAGAATATACTTCGTCTGTGAGCGTCCTTCGCCGAAGGGATTCTCGGCCCATAATACGTAGAAGTCCAGTTGGGCCCAGCCCACTATAACCTTGTATATTATGAATAGGGTTTCGACACTTCACCCAAAAGCGCACCAGATTGAAGTTGTTAACGACTGACGGCAGTTTCTCACCGCCATTCGAAACCCTCTAATCTTAAGCATTGTTGTTTTATCTTGTATCAAGGTTAGTCTCTCGTTTTATTCATTGGGTTTGTATCCGATACGTAATCTCGGGTAGCGATAAGTTATATGGATATTTAGGAATGCATGCTAGTGGAAAACTTGATGAGCCTTACAACGAACTGTATTAGGTGATTTGTAATAGGTTCGATGTTTTGTGATGATTTGGAATTGTTGAATGTAAACCGATGATGATCAGCAAGTTAAACCGATTGTTAATGTGACTTGGTGGTGACACAACGAATTAGGGTTGCAAAGTTGTAACTGTTAAATGATGATTGATGATGTTAATTGTAAACTGTTATGCATAGGGTTCAAGGTGGATGTGCGATGATTAACTATTACGTTTTTGTATGAGTAATGATTATTCATAACTAGAATGCATGATCATCGTTCAATCTGTGGTTAGATCTGTTTGAGAAACCGATGAACTTGATAGCATACATTACGGCCGAATGAAAGGTAGTGTAACTATCTGTTTAGGGTTGTGACGAAGAACTAGGTTCTCAGTTGATTGGTTCTCGACGAAACACTAAGGTCTTTCGTCACCCACCCTCCCCTCTCGACGAAGAATCATCCTTCGTCATGGGGTTCTTCGCCAAGGAGGCTTTCCACGAAAGACCAGTTCTTCGTGGAGAATGTTGTAAGTGAAAGATTAGATGGAACAGTCCGTGATGATTTCAAACTCTATATGTTACATGTTAATGATGTTAAGTAGGAATGAGAAACATGATTCGATTTGTGTGAGTAGCCGATACATATGTTAATGGTTATTACGTTATATGCATGATACGTGTTGTACAGTAACCCTGTGATGAATGCAATCTGTGTAAAATATGTGACTTGGTTAATTATGAACTGATCTTGATTGGTAACCACGGTAGGGTTGGTTGATTACTCAGAATGGGTAACTTGTTAAATACCGAGCAAATATAAGGTGAGTTCACTGCTCTTTTTCTAAGCATGCTTCCCGGGGAGGGACATCTGGTAAACGTTCCGGGGGAGGAATGTCGGGTAGTTGGGTTTGACTGGAATGTTAAACCTGGGATGTTGGTTAATACACTCATTTCTATCATTAAGTCCCATCATATACCGATTGGTTGCCGGGGAGGCAACTGGGTTATTAGTTGATAGTGCTATTAGGTTTGGCACCCTCACACGTACCGGGGAGGACGGGCGTGAACTAATTACCTTAACCACTTGACCAATGTTTGATAGAGCATTGGGGAAGGGCAAATAATCTGGAGCCATCTGCGGTAATTGAGTTATTAACAACATCTAATATCCGAAATGTTTTATATTTATATCTGGTAACTAAAACGTGATAACAAACTTTGAACTCACCAACGTCGTCTGACACACTTGTCTGCACGCTTGGAGGTCGTTAGATTCATGGATGGAACTTGCTATCTGATAGTGCTCGAGTGGTCATGGGTCGTTGCTCTTAGATACATGTTTAATGATCTTGCACATTTGTATTGAAATACTTTAATAACTATTTACATTATGCTTCCGCTGAACGAATATGGTTTAAGCTGTGTTTTGGAATTACTTTATGAAATAAATAGAAACTCTTATTTAATACTATGTTGTGGTTCAATGTGATTGGTGGCTGGATCTTGGTACGTCACAATTTCCGCGGTGTTTCCGCATGTGGTATGTTGGGGGTGTGACACGTTCTCAGACCGGCATCTCGACTAGAGAGTGGATAGAGAGCCTGAATGAGTCTAGATCCCATCGGTGTTCGAGTGAAAAGTGAAGAAAGTTGAAGAAAAGTATAAAAACAGTTGTAAAATGTTGAATCTCGTTGAGATTTGTGTTAAAATATGTGGAAATCCTTTAGATCTGAACGATTCTTGATGAGATGACGTCAAACAGTCGATTGCATAAGCAACCATGATGATGTCACCTTCAAGGAGTCCAAATCAGGTGATTTCATGGCGGAAATCAGTGATTTCAGTGGAGAAGATGATGAAAATGTGTGTAGTGGTGATGGAAGTACAAGATTTAGGGAGAAATACTCACCGAAAATCCTTGAATCGAGAGCAAAGTGCTTGAGAGGGACTTGGGAGCGTCTGGTCGAATGGAGCTATCACATCAATGAACAGTGATGTGACAGGCGGGTATTTATAGGGTGAGAGGGAGTGTAAGGCGGTGGAGAGTGTGGGTTGGATGGCCATCCGATCGGATGGCCGTCATCCGGTCAGATGTCCATTCGATCGGTTGGTCATTCGACCAGCCGAGTTGCGTTTTCTTGGTTTCCGACTTTCGTTTCGTGCGTTAAGTGCGGTGTTGCGTTTAAGCAAGTTGCGAGTAAGCATTGCGATGAGATAACCACATAACATTAAACAAGTAATCACCTAATCTAACATATAAGTGCGTAAAAGTAAATCCGCGTTTTGAGTTTGAGTTGAGATTGCGTCGCGATAGAGTTACGATTGCGTTTGGGAATAACATCCCAAAATATATATAATTCACACACAAGTAAGGCACATAATAACACATAGAACAATACCCATAACTGTGTTTCAAGTTTGCGTTGCGTTGTGTTGTGTTGTGTTGTGTTGTGATAGCGTGAAGTAACAATGCGATAAACTGCGTTTAAATGCGTTAACTGTGTTAAATGCGATAACTGCGTTTCGAAATAGCATTGTGAATCATAGTTTAAAATATCGATTAGTGCAACATGTTAAACTATTATCGAATCTCGAGAGTACAAGTCAATTAAACACGAAATGACAGATCTGAATAATGACATGTCTTGACTTTGACTTTAACTTGACTTCACTTGAATTTGACTTGACTTTGACTTTGACTTGAAAGGTCAGGTTGTTATAGCCTCCCCTACTTTAGGGAATTCCATCTCGAAATTAAGGCGCAGGCATAACGAAGAGTTGTGGTTATTTAGCCTTCATATCACTCTCAAGTTCCCAAGTGAACTCGGCGCCGCGTTGGCCTTCCCAGTGAACCTTCACTATAGGAATGCGAGAGCGTCAGAGTTTCTTGGTCTCTCAGTCCACGATTTCTACTGGCTTTTCCACGAAGTGTAAAGTTTCGTTAACTTGCAGATCCTCGAGAGGAACATGCAGGTTTTCTTCGGCTAGGCATTTCTTGAGGTTCGAGACGTGGAAAGTAGGGTGTACGTTGTTGAGTTCCTCCGGTAATTCGAGTCGGTAGGCCACTTTACCAATTCTTTCCAGAATCTTAAAGGGACCAATGTATCGAGGCGGTAGCTTTCCTTTCTTGCTGAATCAGATCACCCCCTTCCAAGGTGAAACCTTTAGGAGTACGTGATCACCAACTTCGAACTCAAGGGGCTTGCGGCGTTTATCGGCGTAACTCTTTTGTCAACTTCATGCTTTTAAGATATTGTCTCGTATCTGGAGGATCTTGTCAGTCGTTTCCTGTAATAACTCAGGACCGGTAATTTGCGCGTCTCCGATCTCGTGCCATACAATAGGCGATCGACATTTTCTTCCATATAATGCCTCAAATGGTGCCATTTAAATGCTACAGTGATAACTGTTGTTGTATGAGAATTTGACTAAAGGTAAATGCGAATCCCAATTACCACCAAAATCTATAACGCACGAGCAAAGCATGTCTTCAAGGGTGCGAATCGTGCGCTCAGTCTAACCGTCGATCTGGGGATGGAAAGCTGTACTAAGATTAAGAGCAGTACCGAGAGCAGATTGAAAAGTTTCCCAAATGCACGGGTGAATCGACCATCGCAGTCAGAGATGATGTCACGAGGTGTCCCATGTCGACAAATAACTTCGTCGGTATAGATTCATGCTAATCGTTCAACCTTATAGTCTTCTCGTATCGGCTGAAAGTGGGCGGATTTAGTAAGACGATCAACGATAATACAAATGCTATCGTGACCTGATGGCATGCTGGAAAGTTTCCTAATGAAATCCATAGCTATACTCTCCCATTTCCACATCTGGATTTTGGGTTGTTCGAGTAAGCCAGAGGGTCGTTGGTGTTCAGCCTTGACCTTGGAGCAGGTCATGCATTTCGACACATAGAGAGCAATATCCTTCTTCATTCCTGGCCACCAATACCTGGCACGGAGGTCCTGGTACATTTTTCGGCACCGGGATGAATGGAATATCGAGATTTGTGGGCTTCATTCAGCAAAATCTCTCAGAGATTATTGCGACTGGGAATCCAAATTCAGTTAAGATAGTGAAAAATACCATTCGGTTTATTCACTAGTTGGTTTTCAAATCCAAGTATTCTTTCTTCCTTCAGGGTGTTCTCGAGAAAATAGGCGTGTTGAGCGTCGCGAATAAGGGCTTCGAGGTCGTGTTGGGCTTGAACATTACGAACACTATGTAAATAGCTTCGTCGGCTAAAAGCATCGGCAAGGACATTTGCTTTGCATGGGTTGCAGCGAATCTCACAGTCGTAGTCATTAAGAAGTTCAACCCATCTGCGTTGGCGTATATTAAGTTCTTTCTGATTCAAGATTTGTTGTAGGCTCTTATGGTCGGTTAAGACCGTACACTTAGTACCATATAGGTAGTGTCGCCAAATCTTTAATGTAAAAACAATTGCACCAAGTTCGAGATCGTGGGTTATGTATTTCTTCTTGTGAACCTTGAGCTGTCGAGATGCGTACGCGATAACCTTGTCCCATTGCATAAGAACACAACCAAGATCGAGGTTTGAGGCATCTCAATAGACCACAAAGTCATCGTTTCCATCGGGTAGCGCGAGTATAGGAGCGTTGCAAAGCATACACTTGAGAGTTTGAAAGGCTTCCTCTTTATGCGTAAGAGATGTGAGGGGAACGACGATTTTAGAGAAATCGGCGATAAATCGACGGTAGTAACCAACCAATCCAAGAAAAGAACGAACTTCGGATGGGGTTTTCGGTGTAATCCAACTCTTAACTGCTTCAATCTTCGCGGGGTCGACATGAATACCTTGACTATTGACAATGTGACCGAGGAACTGAACCTCCTCAAGCCAAAATTCACACTTGGAGAACTTGGCATAGAGGCTATTTCCTTGAAAAAATTCGTGTAACAAACGAAGATGTTGCGCGTGTTCGGCTTTCGATTTCGAATAGATAAGGATATCATCGATAAACACGATGACGAAGCAGTCGACAAAGGGTTTGAACACGTGATTCATTATATCTATAAAGACTGCGGGGGCGATGGTAAGACCAAAGGGTATAACGACAAATTCATAATGGTCGTAGTTAAAAAGAGGTTTTAGGGATATCTTCCTCCTGATTTCGCAATTGATGATATCCAGAGCGTAGATCGATCTTAGAGAAACAAGTAGCACCTTTCAATTGATCAAGCAAATCATCGATTCGAGGTAAGGGATAGCGATTCTTGATAGTAAGCTTATTGAGGTCCCTATAATCGATGCACATTCGGAACAATCCATCCTTCTTTTTAACGAAGAGGACAGGTGCGCTCCATGGAGATGTGCTAGGGCGTATGAAGCCTTTATCAAGTAATTCCTAGAGTTGACTGGAAAGTTCACGCATTTCACACGGTGCGAGGCGATAAGGGGCTTTAGCAACAGGGTTAGCTCCTGGAATGAGGTCAATACGAAAATCAATATCACGAAACGGGGGTAGACTAGGTAAATCTTCAGGAAAAACATTAGGAAAATCATGAACCACGAGTACCTTTTCCATTGCTTTCTTTTCCTTCTCTGCTACTACAATATGTGCCAACAAAGACATGTATTCCTTTCGGAGATACTTGCTTGCTTGAATGCACGACATGATTTTCAGTTCCTTCAAAGATACTTCGCCATAGACACAAAGTTGATCACCGTTTGAAAGAGAGAAATGGATCATCTTTTCGAAGCAAACAACTTCAGCATGATTTACACGAAGAAAATCCATGCCTACTATGATATCAAAACTACCAAGCTGCATCAGGATAAGATCGATCGGGAAACATGGTTGTTGAGTTCGAGAGTACAATCACGAAGAACAGAACTAACGGTGACGGTTCTTCCGGTGGCAATTTCTACGTCGAACGTCGTCGGGAGATTAGCGCGTTTACGGTTTAGGAGCTTTTTGAATTCAAACGACACAAAATAGTTATCGGCTCCAATATCAAATAAACACGAAGTATAAATATTGTTAACGAGAAACGTACCATTGACAACATTGTTGTCAGTTTGGGCTTGGCGGACGTTGATGTTGAAAGATCACACGGGTGGCTTGTTGTTGTTTCGGCTGCTGCGGCTGTTGTTGCTGTTGTGGTTCTTGTTTCACCACATGGTTCAGGCAAACATTTGCAAATTGATTCGGGTCACCACATGCATAGCAAGCTCGTGCATGAGCCGCAGGAGCAGGAGCTGCTGGATTACCCTGGATAGCATGAGGTTGAGCTGGTGGTGCGGCAACTTGAACAGCTTGAGCTTGTTGACGTGGGCCAGTGCGACAGTTCACTGTGAGGTGTCCGTAGATGTTGCAGTGGACACAAAAACGGAAAGCTATCCCAGCTGGGTGATGGTAAGTGCACGCACGCTTAGCAAGCGGTGCGTTGGTCACAGGTGCTGTGACTTGACGGTTCTGGTTCTGATTGGGTTGGACAGGAACTACATTGTGAGGAGCGGTGGTGGTAGCACAATTCATGTTGTTGTTACCCTTGCGCTTGTGATTCTGACGTGAAGACTTTGAAACTTGAGGTGTTGTGGTTTCAGTAGCAGGAGCGGGAGTAGCAGTGACCTGGTGGAGATTCTTGGTTGAGGTCTTGAAATAACCAGCCAAAACTTGCTTATCATTGATCTCAGCTACGAGTTGGAAAGTTTCCTCAATGGTGGTATAGCTGCTTGAATAAAGTCAGCTACACAATCGGGTAAAGCGCGGATATATTTCTTGATCGTGATATCTGGCGTTGACACTTGACTAGGACAGATGATACTGAGCTGCTTAAAGCGAGCGGTAAGACCAGCATTATCAACACCTTCTTGTTTGATTCCCCAAAACTCGTTTTCCAGCTTCTGGAGTTCATGTGGAGGACATAATTCCTTCATCATAACTTCCTTCAGTTCCTCCCAGGAGAGTCCATTGGCTGCATCGTTACCTCGCCTGTTACGCTCCGCAGTCCACCAATCCGGTGCCTAGATTGGGAAACCCCAGTAGCGTTCACAGTGCGGAGGTTATCTAGGCATCCGCTTTGACGAAGGGTGACTTCAATCGAGTTAAGCCATTGGAACATAGCACTGGCTCCGTCTTCACTAGTGAAGTCTTTAGGAGCGCAGGCCTTGAATTGCTTAAAGCTGAAGGGAGCTTTTGGCGAGTAGCTCTTAGATTTGAAGGACGGCTTGCTGCTGACCTCATTAATCTCACTGACGATCTGAGGTGTGACTTTAACCATTTCCTTGGCAACGAGTGAAGCAATACGCTTGTCATCTCTGCTCCTCTTAGCATTTCGACGAGTGTGAGAGCCAAGGGAAGACATTGTCTGCAGCAGACATAGTCACATGTCTTAGACGATATAATCGAACCTCATCATACGGTGTTTAACCAACATACTTATTATTATTAGATAAAGCACAGGAACACGTCGGCACATAACACATAGGCACATAAGCACATAGTCCACGTAAGCACAGAAACACATAGGAGCACATAATCCACGTAAGCACATATTTTGCACGTATTCACCTACATATATTCCACGTATTCACCTATATTTTAAAGCTATGAAATGTGATCGAGAGTTACGTGCGATAATCGAGTAGCGATAGCGAGTAGCGTAAACAGCGAATAGCGTTGCGAGTAGTATAGCGTACGAGAGTTCATAGTTTGCCTGTGATTAGTTTTTAGATTACGAAGCGGTGTGTGTGTGTGTTAAGTGTGTATCTAGAGCGAAAAGCGAATAGTTTCCAGAATCAATACACATAAATATTTAAACACACAAAACACATAAAATCGATAGCTCATAAAATCAGCGATTGCGGGCATGTATCGAAATTTGAATGTCCTGGGTGTTAGACGTCGGCTACCCAAAGTGATTCGACTATCCTCAACGAGTTCGAGTGCACCCCTTGGCCTAATGGACTGTGGTCTCGCCGAATATGGCGAACGGCACTCATCCTTTCGCCTTCTACGCAACTTGGGTTGTGGGAATCCATCGAGACTTTGGTGAGGTCTGGTAAATATCCAAATAGAGAGTGGAGCTAGTTATTAAGATGCGGGTTTCACCCCTAACTTAACAACTTCGTTCCTGAAGGTGTGGCTAAACCACGAGTCAGAGATGGAGAATTTCGTCGAGATATGGATTTCACTCCTAACTCGACGAAAGATTCTCCTGCTGAGAGTAAAAATACGCATAGAGTGAGTGATTTCATCAAGAGTTCTCGGTTTCCACACCTAATCTCGATCAAATCACTCGATTGTGGCATGCGAGTATTTTTGAAAACGTGTGTATTGTGTCAACCTTTGGAAAGGCTATGTAGTTTTCCAACCTTAGGAAAGACTGCATTTGCGCGAAGCTGTAGTATGCGGTGTTGGCGCAAAGTTATAGTTTTAGCGAGTAAAAGCGAGAGTAAGTTCGTACAAAATCCCTTACTGGGTTTGCACAAATGGTCTGTTGGTACTTACACTATAGACTAGGTCAATCCTAAGACATCAACCCAGACAAGGTCGAGTCTTTCCTAATTCCCAATAGCTATGGCTCTGATACCAATCTGTCACACCCCAACCGATGGCGGAAACATCGGGGCGTGGCACTGAGCGAAACAGATTGTTCAAGAGAATCCATAACAACTATTAATGTCATTATATTTAACATTTAACGTCCCATACCATCAAATATATAAAACAAACAGTCATTACAGATATAGGCTCTTCCGACAACTCAGATATATTTAGTTTGTTTCTAGACTCCCTAGCTTGTTCATCTTAGAACAGCAAGCAAAGTATCATAATCAACCTGTCACATATGTTAACAAAGTCAATACACAGAGTGTAAAGGTGAGTACACAAGTTTGCATAGTATATAGTATAGCGAAAGCGTTTACGCACAACCAGCATGTAACACGTAGTAATGTGAATCAAGTAAGCTATTGACAATGACGCATGCAACCGACATATCTGCGAGTTAAAGAATGCGCAACACATTATCACCACTGTGACCATGTGAAGTAAAGCCCTTAACAACCCCTGTCCATGACAGGTGCTGAATCCAAACTATAGTACTATCGTTGCTAAGGTGTCAGGCAAACAATCACTGTGTAAACATAACCTACAAGCATTCATCGAGTCACGTATAACATGCGAGAGCGGTTAGCGTTAAAAGTGTTTGTGTTGTGTGTTGGTGTATGTTGATATAGTGAACGTATGTAACACCCAAAAGTGCGTTAAGCGAAAAAGGGTTCGAGTATACTCACTGTAGGTGTTTAGCTAGTAAACACAGTACTTGGATTGAAGGGAGCGCGTTGGTGATTAGCCTGAGTATAGAATAGTAGCGTAAGCATTGAATAGCGTGTGAACAATGCGTCGGATGAGATAAGTGTCAAATGATTAGTCGGACGGATGGTCATCCAGACGAATGGTCATCCGGACGGATTACCATTCGAACAGATTGCCATTCGAATGAGCGTGGGTGTTTGTAAAATGTTTTAAACTTTTGAAGTTTTCGTTGTAGTATCAAGTCATCCGGTCGGATGGTCATTCGGACGGATGGCCATTTGATTGGATGGCTATTCGGTTGAGAGTTTGATATTTGAAGCTCGAACAAATTTTTTAAGTGTTGAAAGTTATAAAGGACAAGTCACCTGGTCGAATGTCATTCGATCGGATGGTCATCCGATCGGATGGCTATTCGATTGCGCGACCTGTTGTTATGAAAACTTGTGGAATTTTCTAAGTTAAAAAGTTTGGAATTTAACGGAGACGGTGTGATGACGTGTCAAACAACGGAAACAAATTAAGGACCAGCTCATCCGATCGGATGGAAATCACCCCATTCGATCGTACTCAATGTTCTTTTGATGAAGTTTCATGTTCAACCCGTTAATCGGCCTTCTCTTCGTTGGAAATCCGTTCTCAGACTGGCATCTCGACTAGAGAGTGGGTAGAGAGCATGAATGAGTCTAGTTCCCATCGGTGTTCGAGTGAAAAGTGAAGAAAGTTGAAGAAAATATGAAAACAGTTGGAAAATGTTGAATCTCACCGAGATTTATGTTAAAATATGTGGAAATCCTTTAGATCTAAACGATTCTTGATGAGATGACGTCGCACAACCGATTGCATAAGCAACCATGATGATGTCGCCTTCAAGGAGTACAAATCAGGTGATTTCATGGTGGAAATCAGTGATTTCAGTGGAGAAGATGATGAAGATGTGTGTAGTGATGATGGAAGTACAAGATTTAGGGAGAAATACTCACCGAAAAGCGTTGAATCGAGAGAAAAGTGCTTGAGTGGGAATTGGGAGTGTCTGGTCGAATGGAGCTGTCACATCAATGAACAGTGATGTGACCGGCGGGTATTTATAGGGTGAGAGGGAGTGTAAGGCGGTGGAGAGTGTGGGTCGGATGGCCAGTCGATCGGATAGCCATCCTGGTTGGATGTCCATTCGATCGGTTGGTCATTCGACCAGCCGAGTTGCGTTATGTTGGTTTACGACTTTTGTTTCGTGAGTTAAGTGTCGCGTTGCGTTTAAGCGAGTTGCGAGTAAGCGTTGTGATGATCTAACCACATAACATTAAACAAGTAATCACCTAATCTAACACATAAGTGCGTAAAAGTAAATCCGCATTTTGAGTTTGCGTTGAGATTGCCTCGCGATAGAGTTGCGATTGCGTTTGCGAATAACATCACAAAACATATATAAGGCACACACAAGTAAGGCACATAATAACACATAGAACAATACCCATAACTGCGTTTCGAGTTGGCGTTGCGTTGTGATAGCGTGAAGAAACAATGCAATAAAGTGAGTTTAAATGCGTTAGCTATGTTAAATGCGATAACTGCGTTTTGAAATAGTGTTGTGAATCATAGTTTAAAATACCGATTACTACAACGTGTTAAATATTATCGAAACTCGAGAGTACAAGTCAATTAAGCATGAAATGACATATCTGAATAATGACATGTCTTGACTTTGGCTTGACTTTGACTTTGACTTTGACTTGAAAGGTCGGGTTGTTACAATCGGATCTATGAAGCCTGGTGGCTGTCCGACATACACCTCTTCTTTAACCATTCCGTAAAGAAACGCGGATTTGACATCTAGCTGGTAAAACTTAAAACCTTTCCAAGAAGCAAAACCGAGGAATATTAGTATTGCCTCGAGCCTAGCAAAAGGTGCATAAACCTCCGTAAAGTTAATGCCCTCCTGCTTACTAAAACCTTGTACTACCAGGCGAGCTTTGTTTCTAACTATCACTCCCTGATCATCCTTTTTACATTTAAAAACCCATTTTGTCTTGATCATTCTTTGACCGTCAGGTAAATCTACCAATCACCAAACTCCTAACCTCTCAAATTGATTCAGCTCCTCTTGCATCGCATTGACCCACAATTCTTCAGTAAGTGCATCTTTGTAAGTCTTGGGTTCAACCTGCGAGATAAAACACTTTATTGAGAAATCAGTTTGCAATGGAGCAACTTTTGTATAAAAACATGATAAGCCCTGATCAATTTGATTACGAGTTTGGACTCCTACTTTAATTTCACCAATTATGAAGTTTTCGGGGTGATACGACAGAGTCCTTGGAATCACTTCATTAGGAAGAATCACTTCATTTTCCAGATTCGAGACATTCTGTTCCACATTTTGCTGAACATTGCTTGTTTCACCATCAAGTTGGATCTGCTCCTCCTCAAAATCAGATCCTCCTGCGTCGTATGTCGGCTCAGAATCAGAGTCATCGGAATCATCGAACACAGTATCAGTGGCATTCTCAATAGGTGCATCTATGGGAGTTGTTGTTTCTGTAGTCTGAGTCTGATCATTTGCATGCGTGTTACTTGGGCATCTTTCAGCATCGTGAGTACCGACTTGTGGTTGTGTAACCACAATTGGCCTCGGAACTTGCTCATGAGATAATGACTGATGCTGCTGATATAGCATTACCAGTTCTTCTTCACTCGGTTCCGCTGGAAGCTTGAAAAAAATCCACAAGCCCTCGTAATAAAAAAGCCAAGCATCGCTAGGTTTCTGAGTATCTGGCAATCGACATGGTGTGCCTGAATCACTCCATTAATGCTCGGTAGATATACTCGTTTGAGTGGACTCGCATAACCAACGAAGAAGCCTTCTAAGGATCTTACACCGAATTTACCATCAAGATTAATAACTGTGCAAGGTGAACCGAAAGGTTCAAGCCATCTCAAGTTGGGCTTCTGTAGATTGAGTAATTCGAAACACATCTTCTTGTGCTCTCTGACAATTAACACTCGATTTAGGGTATATTATGCTTTGGCAACCGCTTCATTCCAGAAACTCACTAGGAGCTTTGAATCATCTAGTATAGTTCTCGTTGCCTCGATTAGCGTCCTGTTCTTCCTTTCTGCCACCCCGTTCTGTTGCAATGTGTAAGGAGCGCTAAATTCATGTAGTATCCCTTTATCGTTACAGAATTTCATCATCCTACTATTCTTAAACTCTGTACCATTATCGCCTTTGATTCGATGAATTGGCAAGTGGTTTAGGTTCTCGAGTTTGTGAAACAGGATCATCAGGCTCTCGAAAACTTCATCCTTTGATTCTAGAAACATAACCCACGAGAATCTCGAAAAATCGTGAGTATCAACAAGACAGTATGAATCTCCAGAAACACTTTTCACATTCATTGGCCTGAAAAGATCCATATGTAGACGTTCTAGTGGAAACTTTATTGAGTTGAGTAACTTCCTCGGGTGAGATTTCTTTGTCTGCTTTTCTCTTTTACAGCTGATACATTCATCACCCAAATGAAAGTTCTTCAGGTTCACGCCCTCCACCAGATTGTTGTGTACTAGATAATTCTTCTTCCTCTAATGAATATGAGCCATCATTCTATGCCATAGTACAGACTCTTTCTTCGTCACCATAGAAATGAAACACTGCGCTTCTTTTGTCATTCTGGTCGCGACACTCATGTCGAGGACACAGAGGTCGTTTTCGTGCGGTGCACGCATTAAGATCCACTTCTCAGGAATTACAAACCCTAGTTTGAGAATCAAACATTCTTTGTCGTTAAAATGCGTCGTAAACTTACGATCGCAAATTTTTGAAACACTCGGCAAATTGTTCTCTAATTCAGCGATGTAATTAACTTTCTCAAAAGACACCAAGCCGTTAGACGACGTTCCTTCCCCGATTATTCTTCCACGTTGGTTATCGGCAAACCCTACATAGCCTCCACGAATAGATTTTACATCATAGAATAAGGCTAGCAACCCTATTGATGTGTGCAAAATGCAACATATAAATTACATCAAATGAGGCATAAAACTAACCTTTTTTTAGTACTAATGTTGGAAAAAGTATGCTTTTGTCTTCCTTTTGTATTTTCAGGATCAAATGAGCTTAAATGAACAAAAGGAACAAATATGCAGCAAAAACTAACATAATTACAAAGAAAAGGAATAAACGTGGCATGTCCGACCCCTCCACAACATCTTCCCAAGCAAAAACAAGAAACAGAAGGATGACCACGGCCCCGTGCCCACTGAGCACGGAGGCGTGGTCAGATGTCTGCAGAAAGAACAAAGTTGTAGAAGCTTCTATTGCCCACCACGGGGACGTGCCCACTGAGCACGGGGCGTGGTCAACACTAAGATTCACAGAATCTAGCAAATCTTGGTAGTACATATACACTTCTGCACACGGGGCCGTGCCCAGTGAACACGGGGCCGTGTGGAGCCTAATGTAGGCAAGAGCAATTAATGAAGGAAGAGAAAGAGGATGGCCACGGGGGCGTATCCAGCGGACACCGGGCCATGGCCGGACTTCTGTTCAGGCTATAAATAGAGGTGCTTGGTTCACTTCAAAGGCATCCCTTAGCAAACCACCTCTCTCCCACTTTGCCACCACTCCACCACCACTACAACACCCACATCCACCACCATCATCCATCATCCACCTTAGAGTGTGTGTAGTAGTCTTGGGATCCAAGATTGATCGTAAGAGTTCTTGTCAATCAATGGCCATGTTTGGCTAAGTCTCTTACATCACTTGGTGAAGACAAGCATTTAATTTATTATTTTTTATTGTTAATCTTTTCGCACTTTTTATTTGGTTTTGTATTAATGACTTTAATAACTAGTTTCTAATGTTGAAGGTGAAACTTCTTTATCATTTGTCAGTGGTGTCTTGGCATTACTCTACTGTCTATATAAAGTAAAAGATTTTCACCATTCATATCTCTACGGTCTATATAGAGATATGTTGGCTACCTGGTCGGTGGTTAAGGGAATGGTTTAGTAAGTTTCTTGCCTTGTTCAGTGTATAGATCCTGCAAGGACCTGGGTCAAGCTTACTAGGACCTCCTTCAATACCCACTGGTATTGGATGGCAGGGGTGCGAATGGCTTAATCCCCTCATATGTAAACTACTATTAATACATTAAACCGGCTACTTGGGATTGTATCCCTGCTGACTCAAACCACTTAGCCGAGGGTAACGTCGCCTTCAAAAGAGGGGCCTACCACTTTTCGCATTAATAACTTAATTAATTATCTTCCAATATTCCAACCCTTTGGGATTGTATCCTTGCTGACTCAAACCACTGGGTTGAGGGTAACGTCACCTTCAAAAGAGGGGCCTACTACTATAACTAAGATAATCTCTTAAAAAGTGCAAAATTACGGAAATCATCAAAGGATACATTAAAGGCGAGTCGGATCCAAGTGATTCATCTTGTCTATCTGTTTTTGTTTTTATTTTTATTTTTATTTTTCAGCATTTTAGTTTTTATTTTTCATGTTTAAAACATTTTCTAAAATTTTTTATTTGATTAGACGTTGAGGATAAACTGGTACTAAAAGCTCTTGTGTCCTTGGACGACCTTGGTATCTTACCAATGCTATACTACGCTAGCGATGGGTGCACTTGCCCATGTGTTTGTTTAGTGTTAGTAGAATATTGTGTTTTATAAATTTAAAACTTGACTAATGTGTAAAATGGGCTTAAAATATTAATAAAAATATATCACACCTTACACACACCAAGTTTTTAGCGTCGTTGCCGGGGACACAAGGATTTTAAGAAAGATTGAAATCGATGGCCTAATCATTTTTCAAAACCTTTTTAAAACTGCACGCACATTTTTTTCATTTTTAGCTAGTTTTTGCATTACTGTAGACTGAACACGGGGCCATGTTCACTGAACACGGGGCCGTGCTACACAATTTTAACAAAACTCCTAGATACAGAGTCTGAACCCGGGGTCGTGCTCACTGAACACACCCCCGTGCTGAACTAAGCCAGTCACATTTTTCAAAACGCCCAGATACAGAACCTGAACACGGGGCCGTGCTCATTGAACACGGGGCCGTGCTCAGCCTCTGTTTCCATTTTTATTTTTGTTTTCTCGTCCCGAGACTCTGTTGTGGTTTGCTGAGTGATTCTTATGGATCAATACTCAGGAGTTTACAACTACCACTATGAGGAGGATGATTATGAAGAAGAGTATTGTACCATTTGTGGTAATCCTCATTGGGTACAATATTGGGACCTCTTTGAACCATCCTCTTCGTACACATACTATGAGGATCCCAGGTACGATCCAACCACTTCATACACATAGTATGAAGAGCCAAGGTATGAACCTTCTCCCTCATACTCATATCTTGATGAACCAAGGTATGAGCCTTCATACTCATACTTTGAGGAGCCAAGTTATGAGCCTTCACCTTCATATACTTACTATGAGGAACCATGGCGTTAACAACCCACCTCATATGAGTATTATGAAGAACCAAGTTACGATCCTTATTCATCATATACTTACAATGAGGAACAATGGTATGCACCATCTACCTCATATGAGTATCATGAGGAACCAATGATCGAAAACTTCTATACTCAAGCTTTGAGGATCCTTATTCCGCTCAGTTTGACGAACCACCAACTATCTCACCTATAACAACCCTCCTAAATATTTTCGATACCCCTAATATATTTTAAAAGTCCCTATATGTCCTAAAATACACCGTGTATATGAAAACAAGGCCCGAATACCTTTATTTTCATTAAAATTAATTAAAAACAAGAAAAATTGGGTCTCTGGCGGGCCGCGTAAGACCACCCCAGGGTATACGCGGGGCGCGACAGCCCAAAGTCAGGGCGACACCCTAGCGTGCCACGTGTTATGAACGTGTCAAAGCTAAACTCGACGAATCAGCATAGCTAGGCCCTATAACCCTATTAGGTGGGCCGTGAAGGACTCTCATTCGGCTTACGCGGGCCGCGTGGAAGTCCGAAATTACAACTATAAATAGAGGCCATCAGTTTTCATTTTCGATCGTTCAATCTCTTTCCCTCTCACAAATTTCTATATAGTCAAAGGGTTTTTCGGGCATAATACCCCCTAATTAATGAAGTTCTACCCTGTTGTAAGTATCATAACCCCGGTTACATATTAGATATGCTGCCCGATTGAACCAGGGTTCTGTAACGGCTGTCGTGGTTCTGCCTGACGTAGTCGTTGGAATGTCGTCTCGGGGAAGGTATTGCTAATGTAAATATTGGGTTATTATACTAACACATGTACATTTGTGTATTTAATAGATAATCACTAGGAAACCCTAAAGGAAAACCTAAGACAACAATGTGAGTAATCTCCTTTTTGTAAACTGTTTTTACAAAACCTTGAATATTTTACAATATGATTAGCAGTGATTGAGTCTTTGTAATTCTTCAATTACTGTCGGTATGTTGGGGTTTTGTATACAAAATGTCGAAC
>JARYGA010007716.1:0-2500 GCA_030545235.1 Helianthus tuberosus | reverse complement strand
GCTCGAGCGACTTTACCCATAGGCACGCTTGCCTGAATACCTATGGGGCCATGCAGGAACTACGTCGGTTGATGATAGATATTGGGCGTGTCCCAATTCCACAGCAAGCAAGCAACGCCCCAATAGGCAGATTCCACCCGCTTGAACTAGCAATTGCGGGCTGGCTGTGCTGCCGGAACGTTACCTTAAAGCAAGCATCCTTGTGCCATCATCTCGTCCAGACAATAATACCCAACTTGGCTGACAAGCTCAAGCGACTTTACCCATAGGCACGCTTGCCTGAATACCTATGGGGCCATGCAGGAACTACGTCGTCGGTCGATGATACATATTGGGCGTGCCCAATTCCACCGCGAGCAAGCAACGCCCCTATAGGCAGATTCCACCCGCTTGAACTAGCAATTGCGGGCTGGCTGTGCTGCCGGAACGTCACCTTAAAGCCAGCATCCTTGTGCCATCATCTCCTCCAGACAATAATACCCAACATAGCTGACAAGCTCAACCGACTTTTCCCATAGGCACGCTTGCCTGAATACCTATGGGGCCATGCAGGAACTACGTCGTCGGTCGATGATACATATTGGGCGTGCCCAATTCCACCGCGAGCAAGCAACGCCCCTATAGGCAGATTCCACCCGCTTGAACTAGCAATTGCGGGCTGGCTGTGCTGCCGGAACGTTACCTTAAAGCCAGCATCCTTGTGCCATCATCTCCTCCAGACAATAATACCCAACATGGCTGACAAGCTCAACAGACTTTTCCCATAGGCACGCTTGCCTCAATGCCTATGGGGGTGCCAAACTACCGAAGTGGGGCTCAGCATGCGTTTGACACCTCTTTCCTCTCCCTTGGGCACTCTTGGGGTAAAG
The DNA here is from genome assembly GCA_030545235.1 of Helianthus tuberosus. NCBI lineage: Eukaryota > Viridiplantae > Streptophyta > Magnoliopsida > Asterales > Asteraceae > Helianthus > Helianthus tuberosus. Next base: position 1,631 of record JARYGA010007716.1, on the reverse strand, counting down.
ACAACCGTCTCATCTCGCTCACAATGCATGTGCTTGCCTTGGCCTTGGCTTGGCCTTGGCATGCCTTCCTAGCACATGCTTCTCCTTGGCATGCCATCCCAGCACACACCAAGGCATGCCATCCCAGCACATGCCTTGGCATGCCATCCCAGCACATGCCTCTCTACCCCAAGAGTACTACCACCCCCCTATATATACATTCTGCACAAAAAGTAAAGTGACAGGAACAGACATTAATTTTTTGAGAAATCATAATTTTTGAAGGCAAGCACGTGGTCAGCCACGCTTTCAGGTCGTCGTGCGGGAACAAGGGCAGCGTGCTGGGCAGCGTGCTAGGCAACATGCCATGATGTGGGGCGCTTCCAAGGCAGCATGGCTTGTTTACTAGGCAACATGGTGCAATGTGTGGGGCATCGATCGATTAACTAGCAAACGTCGTTGTTGCTTGTAGGCATCGTGTGGGGCATTTACAAGGCACCGGGCTTGATTTATAGGCAACGGGGCTTGGGGAGACCGACGCCTTGCTTGTATAGGCTTTAAACCTCGCGTCTCGTGTGCTTCTATCTTGCCCTTGCTTGGGCACAGGGGTTGCTCAAGCCCCTGGTCTCCCCTATATATACATTTTGCACAAAAATTAAAGTGACAGGAACAGACATTAATTTTTCGAGGAATCATAATTTTCGAGGTTTACTGGTCGTCGAGGCAACGTGGGCAGGCAACGTGGGGGGGAGGGGCGCTTGGTGGGGGGAGGGAGGGGAGAGGGGCGCTTGTTCTCGGTCATCGTTGGGGCATTTGTGCTGTTATGCGCGCGCCACCAGCCTCCTTTGGCTTGGGCGCTCAGCTACCTTGCCCGGGCATGGGCTGCTCAACACCCACCCCTCCCCTATATATACATTTTGCACAAAAAGCTAAGTGACAGGAACAGACATTAAATTTTTGAGGAATCATAATTTTTCAAAACCCCATCAAACGACGTCGGATTGGCATGAAATTTTGCGTGAGACCTCGGTAACGTGTTTTAAGGGGTTTGGATGAAAAAAATTCAGTTTTCGGGTCCCGAGGGCCCGTTGGCCCGGCTCGGTCGGCCCGTGACGCTTGTTTGGCGTGGATAGTCCGTAACCCCATGAAAGAACGTCGGATCGTCGCGAAACTTTACGTGGCTGTTGTAGGGCCCAAGTAGGGTCGTTTCGGGTCACGGGCCGATTTGATCGGGTCAAAACGTTGACTGGGCTCGGGTCGGGACCGAGCGCCCGTGTGGTTCAACCATAGCCGTATCAAACGAGGTCGGAACGGCACCAAACTTCATGTGAGCCATCGGGACAAGTTGACGGTGGTCTTGGGAAAGAATAATCTGGATTCGGGCCTGCGGGCCCGGTACGTCCGTTTTCTCGGGATTCTTCGTAACAGCACCAAACGACGTCGGACAGCCACGAAAGCTGACACGGTTGTTCACGGGCATTCTTATGGTGGTGTCGGGTCACGGCTTCACGTCTCGGGTCAACGTGTTGACCGGGCCATGTTCGGGCCCGATTTGTCGTTGGGCCTTGGGTCGGGCCCGTTGTGCTCGGATCGACACCAAACTTTGTACAGGTTGTTCACGGGCCATTCTTACGTGGTTTGTGAACAGGAGT
>JARYGA010007715.1:0-16532 GCA_030545235.1 Helianthus tuberosus | reverse complement strand
AAACCATTTGAATTCGCTGAAATACTGTTGTGAAATGGTTTATAAATATGTGATATCGTTTATCAAAACATTGTGTGTCTTTGCAAAACTTGCATGTCTTTCCACCCCCGGAAACGTTTATAAAAATGTAAAAACCGTAAAAAGCGACGGTTATGAACTCACTTGGATATCCTTGTGCAAAGCTAGCTAAGTGTGTATTCCATAGTGTCGTTTCCAAGACGTGATTCGCTAGCGTGCGTTCTATAATATCCCTAACACGGAATATCTTATAAGTTTCTAAAATAGATGCGGTAACTAACTACGTGTCACCGAGCTCTGCCGAATCGTTAACCGAACGATTCGACGGTAAGTTGATAACTTAATGGAAACGATTAAGTTGTACTTGTTAAGTCTCGTTTAATGTCGGTAATTAATAAGTCTTGGAAAGACTTAGTTCTCGAAAGGTTTATAAATATATAAGTATTTTTATAAAAATATATAACTACACCGATATAATTACGTTAGTCGTTCCGAGAAATCGTACGTTTATGTAATAAACATTTCTAAGAAGATAGTATATTACCAACTCGTATATTGCTATATCGTGTGCCATTTAGGCGTTTGAAATAAATATAAAAAGTTATATTTATTTTATAGAAGAATCATCAAGTTGTTTGATGTTTGAAATAAATATATAAACTATATTTATTTTATAAAAGGATACGAGTCGTTTAATGTTTGAAATAAATATATAAACTATATTTATTTTTATATAAGAATTCGTGTTGTTTGATATTCGAAATAAATATATAAACTATATTTATTTTTATAAAAAGAAGTCGGTTTGTTTGTTATTCGAAATAAATATATAAACTATATTTATTTTTATAGCGGAAATCCGAGTTATTTGATGTTCGAAATAAATATATAAACTATATTTTTTTTATAAAAGAATTGTCGAAATTTCGAAGTTTAGAATAAATATAATAAACATATTTATTGTCGTAAATAATAATATCCGAATTCGTCGTTTTCGTATGTTTGTAAATTGTCGCCGAAAGTAATTGCATATTTGTATTTGTTTTTCTAAAAGATTACTTGAATTCCGATAGTTTGTTTTAAAATAAAACACGTTTTATTTTACGGATTTACGGACAGAGTTTCCTCTGTTTTTGGACGCCCCCGACAACAAAAGTTGTCGTTATTTTTCAAAATTCAATCATGATTCAACAATGTATATGTATATAATCAATTTATATAAATAAACTAATAAATAATCCAAGTACTTTTAACTAATAATTCATGTGTTTGATTGGTTCGGGAGCTCGATTTCGCGTAAGTAAGCCACCATTAATTATGTAATAACTATGAACGTGATGTTATCTTTACCAAATCTTTCGTGTCGATATGTCTGAGTAGGCTGACTGAGTTGACCGAGTCAACTCACTGTGTTGACCAGGTTTGACCGAGTCAACCCGAACCACGAACCGAACCGCCCCTGACTTATGTTGACAGAACCGAAGCTGTTGACCAGTCCTGACCCGAAACCCGAGAGCCAAAACTAACTGAGCCGCGACACCCGAATTGAGTCGACCCGGTTTGACCAGTCACTCGCTATGTTGACTCGGTTGACCCGGAACCAAAACCTGAACCAAAATGAGAATCTGTAACATTATAACCCAGTAGACGATTTTGCTTGAAAACATCCCCAACCTGACCCGAAACATAACCTCCACCACCACTGTCGGTCAACATCATCGCTCATCAGAAAAGAATAAAAGAAATCGAGGGGTTTAGTGGTTTACCACGAAAATCATCATCATATTCGCTGCTGTCTTTCTGTCGTTCCGCCGCATACCTCATCATCAATATCATAATCATCATCAACATCAGATCACCGACGAAACGAGAGGGAGATGAGAGTGTTGCGTGTATACGGATCTGGCACAAGAGATGAAGAGGAGATCGTGGTGTGGGGGTGTGGTTACCGGGGATTCTATAACGGGGGGTGTCGGAGGTGGGTTTGGTGTCATCGGAGAACGGAGACGCCGGAAAACCGACCGGTCACCGGTGTGAGATCGAGAGAGAGAGCAGGGGTTTGTTTGGTGTGTGCAGGCGTTTGAGATGTGAGGGAACTGAGGTTTTGATTTGGGTTTGTCCGTGTTTGTTCTAGGGTTTCTAAAGAAAGAGAGAAGAGTTTTGTGCGTGTATGATCTGCTTTCAAAAAAAAAAAAATGGAATGGAGAAGGGTTTTGCTACACATATATATGTCTAGGGTTTTGATTTTCTTAATGGGCTTGGGCTCAAGGCCCACAAACCCAATCCCGTGTTTTAAGTGGCCCATCATATATCCGAAGCCCGCTTTCAAAACCCGAACGCGTAACATTGTAAACTAACATTTTAGATTTAAAAATATGAAACACGGTGTAGGTTGTCGTTATTGGCGCGTCCGTTCGTCGATTACGTAAAACCGCGTAAATTTCGTCGTTTGTCGTTCCAATCCGTTTTTCAATCCGGTTTCGACTACTGTTATTAAAATTTAATTACGAAGCTAAATATAGCGTAAAATTTAAGTTTTTGGAGGTAGCACGCATCTCTGATGCTTTCGTTTCGTCGCCGGTGTGTTCCTTCAGTCGCGTTTTTCGTTCACGTTTGCGTTTTGTGACGTACGGAAGTACGATAAATTCGCAAAACTAAATTTATAAATATAAAATACGCGTATAAAATTCGTATTTGTCGGCGTTGTTAGTATTTTGTTCGGTTTCCGTTCGTTACCGTTCAACGTTTAGTAGATTTTTCCGTAGATCGTCATACGCGTACTATAATGTCGGATAGACATTCCTAGGCATCCAAAAGGCCTAATTAAGTTAATTCGCATCATAAACACTATTTATTATCGTTTTAAACATCTGTTAATTGCGTAATTAGAGGCGTAAATTACCGGTTGTCACAGGTATTTTCATCACAACACAAAGTGGCATAGTGAAGATACAAAGTTGTTAAGGCAGGGAGCTCCCAGGTAGATGTTGCTTTAAAGACAAATGAAAAAATTTTCATCGTACGATAAGGATAAGCTCTAGCTGCAGTATATTCCATTGTCAAACTAAGATGTTTTAGAGACTGAGAACTAAAGATAGAAATAGGGATTTGAACATCATACTCAATTAAGGTTGCAAGATTCAACGTTTGGATGTTGTGAGAAAATGCATACTTTATAATTTGTTTGAGGAATGCATCAGTATACTCTCCATGAAGACGAAGCTTCACAGAGGACACTTCTGTTTGATTATTGCGGTCAGAGAAAACATGTGTAACAAATTTGGGAAACTTGTGCAACAAAGAGAAATCACCGGTTGAGAAATTGAGATAAGGCATTGAAGTCCATATAAACCACCATCTAGATAACAAAACATTGTTCGAATAGCATGTTTGATGCTAATAAAAGAGAGGATTTTATAAATAAGACAATCTAGCAAGCTACTTAGTCTATCTTCTTCTACATTCATTCTCTTATCATCATGTCTAGAATCCATTCTCTTACGTTGATGCAATTATGCATTAACAGACATGCTAATGTTTAGTATTCATCTTGAGGCTTGTTTTTTAAACAAGTATCATCTCCAAAAGCTGCAATATGATAGAATACAACAATCAGGACATGTTAAAAAAAAGAGTTGATACAAGTAACCTTTATTCATATCATAATAACATCTATCAATGACATTTATAAGGAAGAGATTTTAGAATACCTAAATGCAGGCTATGTATTAAGCTTGATAGATGAAAACACTGAAGCTATGCGACGATTCTTGATAGAAAAAAAATTAACAAGCGTGAAACAAATCAATAAAATACTAGAGATCACCTCCGTACGATACTGAGTTTGTATGATAAGTGGTCAGATTAATACGACAGCCACACGGCGGCAGACGGAGGTGATCGGCGACGGTGTGGTGTCAAGCAGACGATTTAGGGCTCAGTGATCTCTTTAGAGATAAAACCACTACTAAAATTACATTTTGACAAATTAGGGCTTTCGTTTTTTACAAAAAGTCATAAAATTCGTTTATTTTATAAAAACCTCCCAGATCTTGTTCTTTATTTCTAGAGAAAATTACTTTTTAAGTTTCTGTATTTTAGGAGTGTTAACTACTCAAGTCCAAAATTAAAATGTTTAACTTCCTAAGTCCCTAAACGCTCTTTTAGTAACCTTTCAAATCCAAAATTTTAACATCGTTATAAACTTTTTGTTAAATAACCAAATTACCCCTATAGTTAAATAATAAAAAATAATTTAATATTACATTTCTCTTATATATATATATATATATATATATATAGGAGAAAGATCCGTTAGGAACCACCCTTTATTGCGAAAACCGCGAAAACCAATGTGAACACAACCAAAAATACCTAAAAATAGCTAAAAAAAACACACATATTTTTTTTAATATTTTTTACGTTAAATTCGTAGTATTTCGTTATTAAAAAAATTGCCTACTAAAAGTAGCGATTTTTAAGTAAAAAATATTAAAAAATTGTGTCTTTTTAGTTTTTTAAGGTTTTTTGGGGTTTAGTTTTTTCATTTAGCTTGGGTGTGTGTGGGGGGGGGGGGGGGTTAGGTGTTTTTTAGGTTTTTTTTTTTTGGGGGGGGGGGGGGGAGGGTGGGGGTTAGTTTTTTTTTTTTTTTGGAGGGGGGGGCGGGGTTTAGGTTTTTTGGATGGGGGTGGGGTTAGGTTTTTTATGTATTTTTGGTTGTGTTCACACTGTTTCTCGCGGTTCTCGCAATAAAGGTGGTTCTCGCAAAAAAAAATCTAAACCCCCCCTCCAAAAAAAAAAAAACCTACCCCCCAAGCTAAATGCTAAAAACTAAACCATCCCCCCATTTTGGTTGGTTAAAAACCTGTTTTGTGTCAAGCTTGAATTTAAGCTTGCTAATTTTTGTTAGTTGATCAGAATTAATCATGTAATCTGATACAAAACCTTTTTCGTTTTCACTAAAGTTTATTACTTCAGTTACTTCTTGTTCGATTGATTCTTTCGAATCTTCAAACGAATTTTTAAAACTCATTTTAAAATTTTTTCTTTTAAAATTTATTTTAAAAATGTTTATTTAACTTGAAATTCAATTTATTGAATTCAATCGATCGAATTCTTAGAATTCAATTTATTGAATATAAAATTCGTATTAGAATTATTAATCGATTTAAACCAATCGATAGATAATTTGAATATGAAATTATTAGCCGACAAATGTAGACTAATATAAACAATTTATGAACAATTTTGAAATTGTTTAATTGTGGAATCAGTCCTTTGAATTTACAAAATTCATTATTTTTTGTAGTCATATTTTGACTAAATTTTTTAGATTGAAAAATCATTTGTTTCGATAGTTGTTAATCGATTTCTTTTGTGTTTATTTATAAACATCATTTTTATTTTCTTTCAAAAACTTAGTTTTATGTGTGAATAAAATTCTTTTTTAAGATTTTAAGGAGAGATATGAAATATCAATCTTGAAGTAATTTAACAGTTTGAAATAAAATCTATACCTTTTTCTTCTTGTATTTTCTTCTTGAAAGGTTTCTATTTCTTCTGCAAGGGACCAATCCAACCCTTAATTTCCCTAACGGCCTCCTGCCTAAGCGGTACTTCAACGGGCTCCAGGAATCCAGGTTTTACAGAATAAAAACAACTTCATGATAGAAAATAAGATAGAGGGTTACAAAGGAGTTTTTATTTCATAACTGTTCTCCCAAAGGAGAACTTCTTGATATTTACATAACCCCCTTAAAGGAGTTTCTACTCCATACTAAAACACATGCTTAGAACTTAAGAAAGTTCAAAAACATGAAAAGTAAAAGTGGGTGAGTATTTTTGGTTGTGTTCACACTGTTTCTCGCGGTTCTCGCAATAAAGGTGGTTCTCGCAAAAAAAAAACTTAAACCCCCCTCCAAAAAAAAAAACCTACCCCCCAAGCTAAATGCTAAAAACTAAACCACCCCCCACCCCCACCCAAGCTAAAATGCTAAAAACTAAACCCCAAAAAAACCTAAAAAAAATAAAAAAACACACACAAAAATTTTTAAAATTTTTTTTTTGGTAACGAAATATAGCGTTTTTTTTTATAAAAAACATTAAAAAAATTGTGTGTGTTTTTAGCTACTTTTAGGTATTTTTGGTTGTGTTCACATTGATTCTTGTATTAATGGGTGGTTCCTAACGGATCCTTCTCCGATATATATATAAAGAGAGAAAGGAAGTGTAGAATACAATTCCTCTTATCCTACATTGCGTACGCGACTACAGGATCAAAACACGTGTCCCTGATTTAGTTTTCATAGCTAAGGGCAAAACAGACAATTCATTCAATCGTAACTCTCTCCTCACCAGTGAACTCGCCATGATCACTGACGAATTCAACATATTCAAAATCAACATCTGGGTTTCGTCCGGTGCTACTCTGTGGATCCATAGAAAACAACAATCGATTAAAACTCTAATCGCATAAAAATGGCACCCGCAAATGTATAATTTTAAAATTTATGCATATTTTGAAAGTGATACTATTTGATTGTAATGGTTGTGATGGTTTTTAATTATATGTGAGGCCAATTCATATATATGTATTAATTTGAAACATTGGGATGAATAGTACTACAGTAATTTTTTTTTTGTCTTTAACTTTGTCTTTTTGTTTTTTTTTTACTTTTATCCTTTAACTTTCAGTAATAACTCTTACGACCCCTTAACTTTCTAAATATTTTTTTACCGAGTTTTACGTCTTTATTTTTATTTTATTTATGTGTCGATATAAACTTAAGTTGATTTACGTTTCGACATAATTTTTTTGTGTTTCTCAACTTTCAGTATTCACACTGACAACCCTTTAACTTTCTAAATACTTTTGTAGTCGGTGATTTTTTTTTTCTTTTTTTTTTACTTTTAACCTTTAATTTTCAGCATTGACTCTTACAACCTCTTAACTTTCTAAATACTTTTTAATCGACTTTTACGTCTTTATTTTTATTTACGTGTCTATATAAACTTAAGTTGACTTATGACATAAGTTTTTTTTGTGTTTTCTCAACTTTTAGCATTGACACTGACAACCCTTTAACTTTCTAAGTACTTTTGCAATCGAGTTTTCCGGTCGATGTAAAACACGTGTCGACAAACTTTTGTACTTACCACGACTTTATTTTGTAAATTTTCTCTTTCGACTGCTATATCGAATCAAAAACCGGGTCGCCCCGCCGCGAAGCGCGGTTGTAACCCACTAGTTGTTATGGAATCACATGGTATTAATTTCGCATGTTTTGAGACAGACAAATCACATGTAATGATAATGCATTAGATGTGAATTTCGCATGATTTGAATGATAAAACCACATGTTATTCTCATTTTTTATTGAATATCTCATGAGAAATCGCATATTATAAGAACCCGAACATTACTTTCACATTAATTTCACATGTTTTTGAGACACACAAATCACATGTAATGATGATGCATTAGATGTGAATTTCGCATCAGTTGAATGATAAAATCGCATGTTCTCATTTTTTATTGAATATCTCATGAGAAATCGCATATTATAAGAACCCAAACATTACTTTCACATGTATTCCCATATGATAAAATCCCTAAAATCGCATGGGGAATGAAATCGCATGTTGTGTTTTATGGGGTGAAATCGCATGAGGGATGAAGATCTGACGGTTTGGGTTATCGCGTACGCAATGTACGATAAGCCATTTTGTACATTAATTGGCCAACAACCTCCCAAAAGTGAAGTGTGTGAACTGATCTGGACCCTTGATTTGCATCATCTTAAGATTTTAAATGAAAGGCATGATAGTAATTATTTGGTTAATTTTTTATATTTATTTAAATGAATAAGGGTATTTGTGTAATTAAACAATGAAATAATTCAAAACCCGGAAACTTAATAGTTTCCATACCTTCTCGATTCCAACAATCCCTTTAATATAGCACATCCAGTTTTACAATCCCTAATATTCAACTTTTATTCAACGACCATCTTTATCTCTCACTTTCATTACCGTCATCATGGATAAAACACAGAGGAGGTCCGTTGAAGTTAACAAGTCGCCGGAATACTCATACGATTTTCAACAACAAAGGTACACAATGATAAAGTGTAAATGTTTATATAATTCAGTAAATTGTTTCATGTTGTGTATGTTTTATACTTCTTTTAAGAACATCAAATCGGAAGCTAGTTTCTTTAATATGTTGTAATAGTTGTTTAATCACGATGTTTTGGTCCAATGGTGTGTTTTGATCAGTCATTGTTTGAGTACATGATTAATTTTTTTGAAATGATAGGGTTAATTTAACAAGATAGTTGATTTTGCTATGTTTTTAGGCATTATATGTGCCGTAAGGTTATGCTTTTAGTTTGGTTGATTTGGTGTAAAATCGTTGATGTACACATGTGTATAGCGTTCACAAGAGTTTCGAATTCATTGCTTATGTAAAATCGTTGATGTACACTTGTGTAAAGCGTTCAAATTAGTATACAATTGCGTATTATACTGATTGATATTGAATTGGGGAAAATGTTATTTTTCTTGCTAAAAGTGACTAGTGTGTGTATAAATGTTGAAATATACACTTGTGTATATTGTTTTTTGGCCTGCTATGAACAATGTTATATTATGTTCTTAAAATACACTGTTGTATAAACATGCTTCGTATGATGATTTGAATATGCCCATTTTTTTTGTTTATCTTATTTTCTTAGGTGGGTGTACACATATGTATTCGAATGATTGTTATTGTTGATTTGGGTGAAAGTATAAGAGTTGACACATGTGTATATTTGTTGAATGTAAATTTTATGAATGCCAAGGTATAAGTATGAACATTTGTGGATGCTGATGTCAAGCTAATTTGAACATTGTTATCTTAGGCCTGTGATTTGTCTTGCTTTTTCCTGTCATCTGTGTTCATGTACATACTAATGAAAATGTGACATCCCACATCGGTTGTGAAGGGGAACAAAGGCTTCCTTATAAGGGGCTGGATACCTTCACCATCATGACGCGTTTTGAAAACCGTGAGGGGCGGACGCCGAGGGCGTGCTGGCCGCCAAAGCGGACAATATCATGGTGCGGTTACGCTGGGCTGTTACAGATGGTATCAGAGCCAGGGCCGGACCGGTGGTGCCAGGTCCTGCGAGGACGCTGGACCCCTTAAGGGGGGTGGATTGTGACAACCCACATCGGTTGTGAAAGGGGAACAAAGGCTTCCTTATAAGGGGCTGGATACCTTCACCATCATGACGCGTTTTGAAAACCGTGAGGGGTGGACATCGAGGGCGTGCTGGCCGCCAAAGCGGACAATATCATGGTGCGGTTACGCTGGGCTGTTACAGAAAATGTGTTTGTAGGTCTAGATTTTGTTATAATTTGTTTTCTACGTTGTATGTGGTGTTTGTTTTTTCTTCTCGCTGTACAAACTACTTGTCTTTATAGGCTCAAATTTAGTATTGAAATATTATTTTTGTAATTTACATTTATGTACATTATCGTAATAATAATACATGCAATGTAGTTGTGTAGTTGAGTAATCTCATTTTGTTTACATTTGTAGGTTCGAAACGGTAACAATGAGAAGAAGTAAGTTTTAGGTTATTTAAAAGATTAAATGATTGAAAAGTACGAATCGATGTTCTAATATAATAATAGGAACATATTTAATTTAATCGTGTAGGGGGAAAGTGAGAGGATAGCTCGTATATTGGCTCGTAGACTTAATAATACAAAAGATTGCCGTAGGTTTTGTTTTTATTAAGTTCGGACGATGAAGAAACGGACAACATAGGTGAAATTGTTTTTATATTAAAGTTCATATATTAGTAACAACGTGTTGAATACATTAATTTTACACTATTTTATAGCCTTTTTATATGGTTTTTTAACATAATTAACATGAAAAAAGTGGACAATATGTCAAAAGAAATAAGGGATCGTAAGGAAGGGTAAGGGTTGGCCGATGCAAAGGATGTTGATATAGTCTATAAGAAAGATGAAAGTAATATTATGTAAATATATGTTTTTTTTGTTTATAATGTTTACAAATATATTGTAATAATCTGGGTTTTTTTTCCGTAGGTTTTGTTGCTGACAAAACTGGTCATGCTAATAGCGAAAATAAGCGGGAAAAAAGGTGGAACAACCATGCGAAAAGATGGATATTGACGAAAAAGGTAACTAACACAATGTAAACCTTTAATTTGAAAAACAAGATAAACTTTGAACTAATGATAGTAAAGAAATATCCTAAAATTTTTATAGCTGATAATAGAGAAGCATGAGGTGACATAAAAATCGAGAGCAAGCAGATTAGGGATAAAGAAAAGAAAGGTTGTCCGGCCAGAATGAAACGTATGTCGTTGAAAAGGGGAAGAAAACAAAGAGTCAACCCTGTTCGTGTTCCTTTCGCCGATGAAGCAGAAGGTAAAATTATACTATTGCAATTGCTAGTAACATTATATAAATTTGCTGTTTAAATGTATTTAAATGAGTTATTATGTTATGTGTTTAGTTGATATTAAAGATAGTCCAAGTACACAACGTACAAGTAGAAATAGAAAACTGAACGGTGACGGTGAACGACATGAAAGATCAGGTATGGTTATGAGTGTAATTGTACACATGTGTATTAAAGTAGATCTAACCTTTTTTAATCTCTTTTGTAGCGTCGGGTAACAAAGTTGATAATAGCGCGTCGTTGGATTCCGTTAAGCATGATACTGATGAAAAAGATGAAGAAAACGGAGGTAACTGTCACACCCCAACCGATGGCGGAATCATCGGGGCGCGGCACTAGGCGAATCAGATTGCTCAAGAGAATCCATAACAACTATATTGCGATAATATTTAATGCATTTGTTATCCCATACTAACAAATAATACAATCACATAAGTTATCACAGATTTATTGTCCTCTCGAACAATACAAATCCGACAACCTAGATTTTAGTTGAGTTTCTAGACCTCCTAGCTTGATTTGATATAGTCTGCGAACTAACCTGCAACATACGTTAAAATATTTGTCAATACAAAAGTATTGGCGAGTATACAGGTTTGATAAGTAGCATAAATAGATAAAAAGTGTAGCGAATTTCCATATGCAAGAACGTAACACACGACATATATACTCACAAAGCTGATACTACCAACTAAGTCCTCGATGCTCGAATATGCGATGGCAAACCAGACCCCGTCGGGCGCAATAGTACTATACTAGTCATGGTGGGACGTCGCGAGTATAAGCCCTAGCACATATGCAGCTAGCATCACGTATATCTATGCATAACAGTTATTCGCAAGTGATAATTCGATTGCTTGAATAATTCGTTTGATAAGTTCGATTTGTTAGAAATGTATGTTACACCCAAAATACGATTAAAAGGGTTCAAGTATACTCACAGTGCATATTCAGCAACTAAGTACTGCTTGATTGATTGGTTGAGAGTGCGTCTGACTTAGCCTGATTGATTTAGAGTGCGTTAAATGGCGATGGACGAATCAGGTGACTATTGGTCATTCGGTCGGATGGCAATCCGGCCGGATGGCCATTCGGTTGAAATGATAAGGTTCAGTGACTATCCGGTCGGATGGCAATCCGGCCGGATGGTCATTCGTTTGGATGATGCGTGCTTAGTGACTATCCGATCGGATGGAGATCCGGTTGGATGGTCATTCGTTTGAAATGAGTGGTGATCCGTCCGGATTGTCATGTATTCCGTCCGGATTGTCATGTAATCCGTCCGGATGACATGTTATCCGTGCGGATTACATGTTATCCGTGCGGGTTACATGTGATTCGTGCGGACAACACGTCTGTTTCGCATTCTAAATTCTGTTTCAGAGTGTTTGACGAAAGGAATACGTGTAGAGTTACCGGGACAGTGAAATCTCGCACTAACACTAGACGTTCCGTCAAATCCCGACCCGCTCTAACGGCCGGGAATCACCCCGTTCCGTCAGATCTGGCCGTTCGTGATGGTTCTTCCTGGTTAACTCGAAATCGCACAGTTCCTTGGGTAAATACATAGATTTAGGCGATATTTGTTACCAAAACATGTGGAAATCACCCAGATCTGAGTTGTTTATGGTGGGATGAGGTCACAACTGGAAGTTCATAAGAACTCTTGGTGACATCACCTCAAAACGCCTCAAATCCGCAGATTTCATGGTTAGAATTTGAGTTTTAAAAGGTAGAATGATGTAGAAGGTAGTGTAGATCATAGAAGTACAAGTTTCTAGGTTGAAATCTTACCGGATTTATGAGGAATCGAGAGGAAAGGGTCTTGAAGCGTGTCTGGTCGAGTGGGAGCTGTCACATCACTTGAACAATGGTGTGGCAGGCTATTTATAGGCGAAAGAGGAGAAGGGAGTCTCAGATCCGGATTGCTCATCCGTCCGGATTTCTGTCCGCCCGGATTGCTATCCGTCCGGATGGCTATCCTGACGCGATGAATTTCTTCGTTTTTAATAGTTTTGATAGTTTTCGAAGTACACGCTTTTTATATTACATTTATATTATTATTATATATGTATATATATATCACTAGGGGTCGTATTTACGTATCCATATTCCAAAGTTTCGATAATTAACAACCGGTTTTCGCTTCGAGTATGCGACTATTAGCGACGCTTCGCGGCCATCAGAGAGGGTAGTATAGGTCCTTTCCTGATATCGTCGCGAACGTTATTGCGTGTTGTGCCACAAAGACTAACGGGGTACCATTAGCTCGTATTGTCATCGTCGTCACAACGACTGGAGTTATAGCACTCACCCGAGAGTCCCTGTAAGTTTTAGTTGTTTACGTTTCGACACATCACGGCCGCCGAGGGGGGTAGAATAGGTCCTCACTTAGTACCTCCGCGAGTGTTAATGTTTGTGATAATAGTGTAGTATAGCAATATTGTATTTCGAAAATATGCGATTATCTTTCGAATAGCGATATATGCAATATAGTTATATTATGATCCGAATCTCTGGTGCTAGGCGTAACGAGTATATCAGGTAGTAACAACGCACAAAAGTGCGGGTTGTTACAGACTCCCCTACTTTAGGAAATTTCGTCCCGAAATTAATCCAATAGGTAGACCTTTGAGAGTTGATCCTGGATAGGTAGCGATACAATGAGTGAATTGGGGAAGAGTTGACAAGCGAGAGCGTTTCGAATAAGAGAGATCGATTGCGATAGCGAGGAGACGACGTAAAGACAAGAGTAATATCCCACGAGTTGGCGTTCCACAGTTCCTCTAGTCGTGAAGAATCCGTTAGCTCGAAGCGATTGAAATTTAAAGAATTTGGAAGGTTTTCTCATGACGTAGGGTTAACTGAGTCGATCGTTAACCATCGTCACAAGGAAGTTTAAGTTTTAAACATTTTAAGGAATCCAAGATGAAAACTGGGGCTACGAAAACTCTTCTATGGCATGGGTTCAAGCTGAACTCGATGTTGAACCAACGTCTCAACAGATTCTTGTTTTTGATATTGCAAAAGGTTTTAAGGAAAAATTTGGACTCATGAAAGCTTCCTTTGAACGTGGAGTTAAGCTGATTCGATGTTACCTCCACATGGTGAGGAATTTCACTTGTCCCATAGTTTTAATAAAAGTTTTTATAAAAATAAGTTTTTAACCGTTTGAAAAGATAATTTAGCATCAGGCCCCACTTGGCACCTTCCCACGGAAGTTCGTTAATATGTTTAAAACACTTATATATAGGAAGTACCAGCGGCGTATCCACCATGCTTTGCACATATTACTTCTGTTTCGTGTGGCAGTGTCAGGTGGGCCGATATGACACGGATAGAATTGCGTTTACTCGGTCCACTCGATAGAAAGTCAGACCGAGTGTAAGATAGAATCGAATAAGTTTAAGCCGGCGAGTTGAATTTCGAACGTAGCTACAACAGCGTGCGCGAGTAGCCTGATGACACAAAACATTTATGTGTCGTGTCTGGTTAGGCGCCGAGCGATAAGCGATTAGCGTGTTTTTGATTAGACTCCACTTTGAACCCACATGGCATGTTTCCACGAGGGTTTGCTAGCATGGTGAAGCACCACGTTTCACCAGGTTAGCTTCGCCTCGTGAAGCGATGTCATGTGTACAGACTGCAAGGAACACCAAGCGAGCGATAAGCGGTAGACTATACACGATAAGTGGTAAGCGATTAGGTGATTACGCGAATAACATACACACCACACTAGTAACGATGGCGATGATAATGAAGTACGATAATCGGCAGTTGTTGCGTTGCAATCGATGGAGGTATACACGATTCATGCGGTTCGATTTGATTGATTAACACCACCGAGTTTAACCATCGTCAGACCCCACATGGCCTTTTTCCACGAAAGGCCGCTTATATGGCTAAAACGCCTTGCTTTAACCATTTGAGCTTTGTCTCATGAAGCGAGGTCATGTGTGCTAACTTCACACGAATATCACATATAACGGTAGGCGATAGCGATAGATTGATACACAGCAAGCGATATAGTTTCACATAATAAGCGACAGAGATTGTGAGATACACATGATAAACGATTGTGATTAGTCGAGTTTTGTTTCGAACAAGCTTTACGTTTCGTTGCGACGCATCACAGTTATCGAGGAGGGTAGAATAGGTCCTCGCTCAGTAACGTCGTGAGTGTTTATGTACTCGTTAAGATTGATTGCTATAGCCTTACGACCAGTCTTGCGTTGATGCAATTGTCCTGCGAGGTAGACTCCATGGAGTCCATCGATGAGGCGATTGCACTGCGTTTGCAGACTTACGACAAGTCTCGCGATGATACGGTTTGTTACGCCTTGCGATTGAGTGTAGTGTGTTGAAAATAATCACAATAGTATATAGGTCTAATAACGTTCAACTCCACATGGCACTTTCTTCACGGAACTTCGGTAGTATGATAAAGCACACCTTTCTTGCCCCCTACTACTGAGATCCCGTGATTTGGTGTCATACTTTGTCGTAATGCTTATGGCACCTTAGAACTTACTACGATCTCCGTGCACTGATCCAAATAATCCCGTGTGCACCCGTGATTAATCGTTCCTTGCACGTTTATCGTACCTCGTTCTAAGAGTGTAGTGAGGGTAAAACACATTATTTCGTGGTATAGTATATAGTATGTGTGTGAATCTAGTCTAAGTGCAACGATTAAAGAGTGAAAGAGAGAACGAGGACGAGAGTTAACGTTATACATAGTAGCAACGTCGAGTAATGGAGTAGGTTCAAAACTTAGAAATTAACGTCGAAAATCGTATCATTACAACTTTATCCTACGCTTGCTAAATGTCTGATGCTGAAGACTTTTGCTGGAGCTGTCGTTGTTGTACTCAAGTTCACGGTTTGATGCGGCAGTTGTGGGTGAAGTGACCGTAACGGTTACAGTTATTGCAATAGCGACAGTCAGCCCCAACTGGATGATGATAGGTACACGAGTAACACTGAGGATGAGCTCCAGTGTAGGCTCGTTTTGGAAACATCGGAACTGTTCGAAGAGGTTTCAGTTGCAGCAGTTCGGTTGTTGATGAGCTCGGGCTTGAAGTCTTTCGTTTGCGACTGGGTTTGTTGGTGTCTTGCGAAGAGGTGTCGTCATTAGAGAATTCGTCTGAGGACTCACTTGCAGAATCTTTGACCGAGTCGTTGGAAGAATCGTCGGTAGAGTCATTAGGAGAATCGCCGGTAGATCCGTCAGAGGAATCGTTAGCAGATCCGTCCGAAGGATCGTCAGTGGATTCATCGGAAGACTCATTGTTAGGATCCTCTGAAGGATTAATGTTGATTGCTTGATGTGCTTTCTTGACAGGATTTCTTGAGAATAACCCTTCCATGAGTCGTTTGTTGTTGATTTCTGGAGCCAAGCGGTATGTCTCTTCGATAGTGGCAGGTCTTGCAGCTTCGACAAAATCACCCACACCTCAGGCAAGCCGCGAATGTACTTCGAAATGGCTTTTTCTGAAGTGTTGACTTGACTTGGGCAGATTATGCTAAGCTGTTTGAACCTAGCGGTGTAGCCAGCGTTGTCACCTTCGAATTGCTTGATTTCCCAAAATTCGTTTTCTAGCTTCTGAATTTCGTGAGGGGGACAGTACTCTTTCTTCATGAGCTCTTTCAGCTCATCCCAAGAGAGAGCGTAAGCTGCGGAGATCCCACGTTTGTTACGTTCGGCGGTCCACCAGTCGAGTGCTCGCGATTGAAATACTCCGGTAGCGCAAGTAGTACGGAAACTATCGGGGCACCTGCTTTGACGAAGGGTAACTTTGATAGAATCGAACCACTGGAGTTGTAACAACCCGCACTTTTGTGCGTTGTTACTACTCGTTATACTCGTTACGCCTAGCACCGGAGATTCGGATCATAATGTGACCATATCGTATATATCGCTATCCGAAGGATAATCGCATATTTTCGAAATACAATATCACTATACTATGCTACTATCACACTAACACTCACGGAGGCATTGAGTGAGGACCTATTCTACCCTCCT